>CM023449.1:135941589-136143159 GCA_013339765.2 Haemaphysalis longicornis | reverse complement strand
AGAGCAGACGCTATGTCCGCGTATGCATCGACTTTGTGCAGGGACGCGTGACCGACAAACCTGACCGCCTAGGTGCACCCCAACTAGCGCCATGTGCATCTAAATGCTTGTTCGCTTGGAACACTCTGTTCTCCCGAGCTACTGCTAAACAGGCGTCGTTGTTCGGCTTCTGCAACATAGAAACATCGTACTCTCGGGTTTCCTCCCCAGCGGTCCGGGATCGACCCCCACTGGTTCTGGTTAATGTTTTTGTGAAAACAGCACTTTTTTGCTCTAATATGTTCCCTTAGGTAAATTCTAGGCATTCTTCTAGAAAATAAGGATATTTTAGTATCTTTTAGGTTAGTTGAGCCTGCCCACACGTCCACTAGTTATTCTGTTCTTCTATTCCGATGCGTAAAAGATGCAAACTTATGGTGCGTCTAGGGGGCCAGGTTTGTCCTACTATGCCGTGACAGGAGAGCAGCCTGGGAAACGAAGTGGCCCGCGCTATGACGGCAGCACAAAATTCCACGCTCAACTCGCTTGCCGACCACCTGGGACCACCACTTACTGATATCGACCGGCCTCCTGGTTGAGCACGAGAAAGCAATAAGAACCCGCTACATGTCATGCTTTTTCCAAATGACCACCCTCTCCCAAAAGCCTAACCCAGAGAGGCTCAGGTATAAACACACTATTAAGGCCTAAACAGGAGCCTTCTTGAAAGAGGACGTGCTGAAAGTGGCGCTCCTAGGTTAAAGCGGTGGCACGAAATGACCGGCACAGGCACGACTGCCCCGCTGCTCGTGCCAACCCACCGTACTCCTCCCCCTAACTGCAAGGACTCCACCGTTGAGCAGGACATTAAACCCCTTCTTCTAGACTGCGGGGGCCTCCGCCAACGTCGGGACCCACAGGCCAGGTAGGTGTTATCGTACTAACAGTGGACGACGCGTGCGGCTGCCAGACGCGAGAAGAAGACGAGGGCCTTGTGGGTATTCGCGAACGAATCAGGCACAGTCTGGAGTGTTTAGGGTTCCTAGGAGTCCTACTCCATCACCCAAACAACACTTTTCTTTCTTAGGCCAGTGCCCACCCTTTGCGTAATAAGGATTTATTAGGCAAGGATTCTTCTGAAATGCCCATATGTACATTTCCAGACCGAAGACGTTTTTTTTACGAGCTAATGCATGAACAGAGCCAGTATATTATTGTACATTGTAGTTGGGGGATAGCTGGCGAAATTTGTGACGTCCCTGAGTGCGCACATTGTCCTTGTTGATATGTAGCTTTCTCTTGGTTGTTTTTAGGCTTCCTCCTATGCCCAGAGTGTCCTCGGATCACTGCCATGTTGTACGAACGAATTTCGGTAGTTTTCCATGTGTTAATTTCGAGAGTTGTGCTAATACAGTTTGATATGCATTACTCGACTCTTTCATGTTCTTGCGTTTCGTAATTAGTTCCTTCGTTCCCTGAGTTAGTCTTTACATTTTGTTTCCTATATGTTGCTTCTCCTACAACTGCTGCACAATCTTCATGCCGCTGTTAGGTTATCATCTATCATCTTCCTCGTTTATTATCTTTCTCCTCGTTTACCTCTCACTGTACGCTGGTTTACGAATTGCTTTCAGTGTGCGTGTATCGGTGCGTTTTGGTTGAACATTTGCCGCTCGTTTAGTCAGATCTACAAAGTCTTCGTTCTTGAGAAGCAATATGGAGAGTGCCAGAGCCAAATTCTTCATTGTAGAGGATACTCTATAGTTAATAGAGGATACAGTATACTCTTTGGAGGCTTTACTGCGTGTCGACATACATGTTCTTATTTTTACAGACGTACCATGCTTCTTATTCCAGGCGCTTTATTTTCACAGCGGAATGATGGCGTCGTAGTACAGGTGGTGGTATAAATCGAAACAAATATATACATAACAAATAATATTCAAGAAAGCTGAATTAAAGGAGTTTTGCCTGCCGTAGATACAAGAAAACACTATACAGGTGCTTTGGCCAAAGAGATAAAGGGAAAAAGATCCCCCAAAAGATGTTTTCTTAAGTGCGGATGGGGCTCTTGTATGGTTGAACGCGTACGACAGGTACGCCGGCCCCGTTATGAGTCCTTGGCATGTTGGAGGATGCCTGGAACAGAAGAAAGCGTTTAGTATATACGGTCACCTTAGGAACCGTAATTAGAAACGAACGCATTGTAAAACTTGTGCATTGTGCGAAGAAGACGTCTTCGATCAGGACCGCCAGAAACAAAGCAATTATCGCACAAGACTTTTGTGAGATCCTTACTCGAATACTCTAACATTATATGGTTCCGGTATGCTAACGTGCACATAAAAAAACGAGAGCGAATACAACGAAAAGCAATTAGGTACATTTATAATCGGTACGACACAACTACTTCACCAACGGAACTACTGAGAAACGCCGGTAATCCCCACCCTACAGAATCGTTCGAGACTAGCGCGCTTAAATGTCTTACATCAACTGTTTCATAAAAATCTAAACCTTGATACTTCAAGGTCTCTCACGACCATACAAACTAGGCCCACACGGCATAATCAGACTTTACTTTTAAAGAATAAAATTATCGCACTGATTGCCTTAAATACGCATTCTTCCCACTAGCTGTAAGAGAGTGTAATGGTACCCGCTAGTCGATTACTGGTAGTGCTTCATGGAACACTTCCGTGCTAGTTGAAAACTACCTACATGAAGCAAGTTAATCAAAACGACTCCGAGCAGATTGAACAGAGTGAACCTAAGTGTTTAATCAAGTTCGTCTACATGGTTGTCCTCCTCTCTCTCGAGCTCACATCTGATGTTCACTATTACTGAGTAGTGTTGTGATAAGAGCGTTCCGCTAAAAGTGATTTGCTTGGTTTATTCTTCAAGCTCTGCTGCAAAATACAATCTCCAATTTCTGACTGTGTGTTCATGCTGCATTGAAATTGCCTATGTTTTGTTGCTTTGTTTCCATGAACTTGGGGACGCTGGATGTCTGTGATTTCAGATTTGAAATTTTTGATGTTCTAACCTTCGCTTTACATGTAAAAAATCGGACTCACATGTTTATGCCCTTCTTTTACTCTATAAGAACAAAAACCACGTTGTATTTTGTGTACTTCAAACGACTGTATCACCCTACTTGCAAAAATCACAAATTGGATTTGCAGTATGTGAAAATACATAAATAAATTATAAGTCGGGTTTAACACTTCTAAACCTAGTTTCAACAAGCGAAAGCTAAGTGTATGCACACAGTGTTTCGTGAAAGTTTGTCTTTGCTTAACATTTTGTTGCAAACCGTCTACATCCATATGGACTGGTTGATTGGACTCAATTTCATTTGTCCTGAAGGGCACGCATAGACGGCCCAGACCGCGCTGAGCGATCAAGTGCAGGCAAAGCATCCTTTTCGATCTCGCCTCGTTAGGGCATACCGCAGGAGTAAGGCTCCGAGAGAGGTAAGAGATAAAAAAGAAAGGCGTGGCCTGTGCACCGAAGGTTGAAGGTCACCAGCAATGTCATAAATGACCTTGAAAGATGTGAGGAATTACCTAAATATTGAATTGATGTCTCTTATCTTCGGACAGAATTTGCCGAAGCTAAGAGCCATCAAAAACCATCATAAACGGGACCCTGCAACACATCCGATAAACGCTTTCATTATTTCCTTCGCGCATCTCGAAGAACTGCGAAAGCTACGGTTATCATCGTTCGGCCCCATCGCGGATTAAACCCTTGTCTTCCCGTCGCGACGTCAGTTCGAAGGCAGGAAATCCCGTTACCCGAACGGTTCCGGCTGGGAAGGCGACCCACTTCGTTCCAAAAAACGGCGTTCCTCATCGCTACAGCTGCCACTGAACACCGACTTATCCCTGCACAGCCGCCTTTCAATGTCTTAGAACGCTGAGCTCGTCCCTTTGGGCTTTCCTGCTGCGTCCACGAGAAACAAAATCGCCGCTCCGCGAGGTCTCAAACAAATGCAATTTTAACAGCGTTACGAACGTGCGCAGGAAAACCTCGCCAAACGTCACGCCCGTAGGCACCACTGCAGCTTTGGTTCGCCGCGCTCTGGCGTAAGGTGCGGGGCTCGTCCCGCCACCTGTCGGAGGCGCAATACAAGTGGTGCCAGCACGCCTTTGGAAACGCGTCGCGGGGTGGCTAGCTCTATCGCTTGATGCGACGCGTGGTGCAGTTACGACGGTGCAAAAATAATTAATGCCAAAATAAAAGAATCCACATGGGCGAGGAGCGATAACGTTAGTCAACTTAAAATTAACGACCCACGTGCCAGACCACACAAGCCAAACGGTGGCCACCGAAAGAGTTCAAAAATTTTGAGTCAACGCTCGAGGGGGCCAGCGGACGCGGCGTGTGTCACATCGACTCCGTAAAATGGTCAATTTCTCTACACTCGGTGACAACTTAAGAACGGCACCGGAAGTTGCCGCTGTGCCTTAGCATCGTAGCCGGATGTTTCTCCGCGCGGCGCAAGTAGGGCGTTACTGGGAATATTTTGAACATGGCGTGAGCCGTTCCCGTGATTTTTTGGACTTAATATGCTTATAAACGACTCCAGTGACGACAAACAAACTGCGTGAGACAAGGCAGACGATATCACGCATTCATAGCAAACCCCTTTCAAAATGCGCGCGCACTGACGTCACAGGTCCGGCGCTTTGGCGGAGTGATACACTACATGAGGTGGTGCCGTTCTTGAGTTGTAACCGAGTGTAGCGGAACTAAGCAAATTTCGGTCTGGAAGTGGGGTGAGTTCTCTCCGGAAGTGACGAGGATCCTGTGGATACTAAATCAAGCCCGTGAGTGGACTATTTAAGCTTTACTCCATCTTCCGCCTTCCGCGGTCGACCACGCCGAACGCCTCGCTAAGCCTACGTTAGGCCTGGCAGCCTAGCAGCCAAGGCGGCAGCCGCCAGCCTCGGCAGCAGCTCACGGTCGCCATCATGGTGATGGAAGTGATAGTAACGGCACGGACATCGATTCGGCGGAGCTGAGAAAGTCGAATTGGGTGACGAAAGTGACCAAGAAATAAAGGAGCTCCAACAACAGGGCTCGCGAGAAAGTCAAGCTGGTGGTTCGGGCGCGGCCATAATAGCTGCGGTCGGAATGGAGCGAAATGCGAAAGTGTTTTTCACAAACGTGGTCGCAAAACAAGAACATGAGGCCAAACTAACCGGCAAACAGCTGGCAGAAAAATCGATCGCGGCGAACCTTCCGAGGCTGCCGCACGCGGATTACAAAGTGATTTTACGACCCAAAGAAGGGCTCGCACTCACCAAGCTCTCGCTACCAGTTATCGGAGGGCTACTGGGACTATCAGCCGCCATAGAGTGGAAAAAGGACAAGAAGAAGATCGAGTCGTGATGAACGAGAAGCAGGGGACGATAACCTACAGCACACCTAAAGAAGAAGACGCCGTCAAAATGCTTGCGCAAGTTGAGACGACTGCAAATCGAAGGCAAAGAAGTTGTGACCTACATGGCTGCACCCGACAACTGCGGCAGAGGAGTGGTACATGGACTAGACCCCAGGCTGGCCGAAGAAGAGCTGGAGACTGTCTTTTCCCACCGCGCAACCCCCCCCCCCCCCTCCACCATTGGGGTGCGAAGGATGGGAAACTCCGCCGCGGTCACCTTCGCCAGCCCCCAAGTCCCCCGGTGGAAGCTCTGCTTCGGGGCGCCCATGAAATGCTACCTCAACAGAAAAAAGTACGAGGTGTCCTTCAAGTGCGGCGACATCGGCCACCGGTCGGACGTCTGCAACAACCCTACGGAGACATGCAAAGGATGCGGTGAACCATCGCCGACGAACGAACATCGATGCGAACCTAAATGCAAGTTGTGTGGCAAAGAGTACATGACGGGGGACAAGAGGTGCAAAGCCCTTTTCCGAACTCCCTACATCGTCAAGAGAAGAGAGTGGAGCGCAAGCTCGAAGCGGAAGCGCGGAAGCAAGAAGAATAGGAGAAAAAGAAGAAACTCGGCACCCGCGGCACGCCACGCACGAGCAGAAAGTAGGTCGAGGAACCACGGAGAAACGCAGTAGGTCGAGGAACCACTCGGAATCCTTCCCTCGCCTGCCGGCGTTGAGAACTGAAACATCAAACACCAAGGACTCACGTGATAGTGGCAGTGTTCGTGCAACCTCGGGATATCCGACAACAATCGCACCAAAGGTAGGTTGGGTGGGTAGGGCCGCCCAGGATGCTAATGCGGAAATCTTAAATGCCCTTAAGGAGCAGAATAGGATCCTGATGGAACAAAATGCAGAACTAAAGAAGCAGTTAGACGAACTTAAGTCAGTTTTGACTAAAAAAACAGAGCAGGAGGCTACACCGGCTCTGGCAGTCAATCTTCCACCCTTCAAGAAAATTAAACCCAGGGACAATGAAGAGGGCGTTAAATACGAGAATAGGATAACGAACCTAGAAGCGGAATGCAACTCGATAAAGGGCATGCTAGAGTCGATACTTGAGCAAGTAAAATCGCTGGGCAGCGCTATGGAACAGATGAAAGGTGAAATCCAACTCAGGGACAAACAAATTCAATGGCTATACGGGGAAGCTCAGTCAAAGCAAACGAAACGACCTCAGGATGACACCAAAATGCAGCAATAACATGATCTGGCAATGGAATTGTAGGTGCTTCATCAACAAACGTGCGGTCTTACAGGCATTTCTCGATAGAAGCGATCACCCGGAGGTCATTGCGGTCCAGGAATGCGGGAAAAATTCAAAATTGGCAGGATATAAATCCTATCCGGGCATCGGAAACGATACCCAGGTAGTCACTTTTGTCAAGAGAAATGTAACGGCAATGCAGCATGAGACCGGGAACACCGAAATCGACCACTCGCTGGTGGAGCTCATACCGCGCAAACTTGCGGAAAGGAACGTATACATACTAAATATCTACAGTTCACTCAAGCAAATGAAATGTGATTTCGGGGACCTGTTTCTCAAAGTAAAAAATCTAGCCAAGGGCCACCCTCTGCTGGTAGTGGGGGACTTCAATTCTCCACACCCAGCCTGGGGTTACAAACACACTCTAGCTAAAGGTAGGGCCCTTATGGGAGAAAGTTCAACATCACAACCTGGTGCTAATCACAGACCCCATGCGGCTGACGAGGCAAGGAAACAGCGTGCCAGCAGACACGACGCCAGATCTGACCCTCACGCACGGCGGTATTGAGGCCACGTGGTGTAATACCGGGGAAGACCTAAGCAGTGATCACAAGATCATAGAGGTCGTGGTTAGCAATGGGCTACCAGTTCCGAAGAAGCGCAAGCACATAGAACTAACTGGGAGGCCTTCAGGAATATAGGTACAGATAACGAACCGATAGAAGATATTGGGGCATGGAGTAAGAAGATAATCGATGCCACCCAAACGGCCACGGACGAGCTTGAGGTGGTCGAGGTGCTTGAGATAGTCGACAGCCACCTCATCGGCCTCCGGAGGAAAAAAAGAGAAGTAGAGGGGAAAATTCAAAACAAGAGGTGTGATAGGAACCTCCGTAAGAGGATCGCCATCCTAAACAAACAGACAGAGGAATATTCGCTAAAGCTGACTAAACAAAATTGGGGAAACATATGCGACCAAAGCAGCGCGAAAACGTGGAAATTACTCCGGCACCTGCTTGACCCGGATAAGACTAGATCAACTTCAGAGACTTGTTTATTACAAATTCGACGGCTCCTCGAAAGAGCTACTAGACGAGGTCCGCAATCGCTACCCAAGTCCACCCACTCACGAAACTCTTCCCGTCTACACAGGTACCGCGAATGAGGCACCTGGATGCCCCCCTAACGGTAGCGATTAACAGTCTCAGAACCAAAACGGCCGCGGGCCCGGACCGAGTCAGTAACAACAAGCTAAGAATCGTAAACGACGAGTCAATCTGCAACTTAACTAATTGTATGCAGAGATGCTGGGATAGCGGAGATACCTCCATTGCGGGGATACCTCCGCAATGGAAAGAGGCTAATTTATCCCTCATTCCAAAACCAGGAAAGAAGCTCGGACTCGAAAACCTCAGGTCAATCTCCATCACGTCGTGTGTAGGCAAACTGATGGAACACGTCATCCAAATAGACTCAGCAGGTACCTTAAGGACAAAGAGCTGTACAAAGAGCTGCCGGACACCATGATCGGTTTCAGGGCCAAACTGTCCGTTTGCGACGTGATGCTCCAGATTAAAGAGGAAATCAGATTAAAGAGGAAACCAGAGTTATTGTTGGCCTAGACGTCGCTAAGGCTTTTGATAATGTTAACCATACCGCAATCCTGAACAACCTGAGCTAACTAAACGTAGGTGTGAAAGCATACAACTACGTGAGAGATTTTCTCTCTAACCGGACAGCGACCATAAAGCTAGGGGGAGCATCCCTCGAAAACATGCAACTAGGAAATCGGGGAACGCCGCAGGGATCGGTCTTATCCCCTACCCTTTTCAACATCGCCATGATAGGGCTCCCCGAGGGACTAAATAAGATAGAGGACCTACGTTACACCATATACGCAGACGACCTTACGTTATGGATCAACCGTGGCAGCGATGGCACACTGAGGAAGTCCTCCAAAAGGCCATAGCGAGGTTGAAAAATATCTAGATCCAATAGGGCTAAAATGTTCTGCAGAAACATCGGAGGCACTGTTCATTGTTCGAAACAATTTTAGGAAGGCATCTCGAAACGATTATGACATAATGCTGAGAGCCGGCGGAAGACCGATACCCGCGGTAGAACGCATCAGGGTACTCGGACTACACGTCCAGGCAAATGGCAAGAACACAGAGACAATTAGGAAACTAGAAAACAGTATAGAGCAAATCTGTAGAATGTTAAAATGCATATCCAACAAACACGGTGGGATGAAGGAACCAAACCTCCGACTGTTTCAGGCCTTTGGCGTTAGCCGAATTTTGTTTGCTGCCCCGTTCCTAAAACTCACGAAGAGAAAAGTAAGTTAGATATTATCATAAGAAAAGGAATCAAAGGTGCGTTGTGTCTTCCCCCGAACACCTCGACGCCAAAGATACTCAGCCTAGGGGTCTCTAACACCCTTGACGAGCTCATCGAGCTCATCATAAAAACTGGTCTACGTCTTGTTCGCTTAAGCACAGTAAAAACGACCTTTCGCCCTCCTTTTAGTATATCGCAATCAAGTGAATCCCTTTTGAGAGAAAGGAGGCTGCATACATTTCAGCCGCCTACCTGAGCGCCGCCACACGAATGTAGAAGCTGCCAGGCACGCAATGGCCGCCAGGAGGGCCAGCCAGGAGGGGGCGACTCCATGGGCTCCATCCTTCTTGTAGTCCTCCTCGTTGTAGTTCTTGTCGTGGTACTCGTCTTTCTCCTCGTCGCCCTTCTCGTCGTCCTTCCAGGGGTCCTTATCGTCGTCCTGCTCGTCGTCCCTGTTGTCGTCCTTCTCGCCGTCCTTATCTTTGTCCTTCTCGTCGTCCTTCTTGTCGTGGTTCCCGTCGTCCTTCCCGTCGCCCTTCTTGTCGTCCTTCTCATTGTTCTTCTCGTAGTCCTCCTCGTCGTCCTTCTTGTCGAAAACTTTATCGTGGGCCCCTGCACCCGGAAATGAAGCTCATGACGATGATCGCAAGGATGAGGAGCGCCAGTTCTGTTTTTGGGTAGTAAAGATTCAGAGTTTCCTGGACGTCGGAAACAAGAACAAAGACGAACGTGCTCATTTAAAGTCGTGGCTTTAGGACGAAAGACGTCCGTGTCATTTAAACAGCAGCGTCACTGTCCCCAGTCCAGACTACCCCGTCTGCTATCAGTCAAGAGTCGAGACGCGGCAGTACATCGCTACCGCGATGAAGTGAGCGATCTACGCGAACCCTACTCTACCACTCTCCGCTCCGCCACCCTTTCTTGCTGCCACCCTATACACGAATCTATCCTAATTCACGTTCGGTGCTGTAGATTTGACTGAGGTCGTATGCAACCTACAACAATATTTCAAAATCTTGGACACAGGCGGAACAGCGCACGAACAATGCAATGAGAGGCTTATAACCATGAGCGTAATTTCGTTTATGTAAAGCGGAAACTCCATAGCGCGCTGTCTCCCACGTCGCATGCGTCCCGACAAAAAAGCCGCGTATCAGCTCGCTTCTCTGCAAGCGTCGTCGAAGAACGATGTGTTCTGCAGGCCCTCCCACGTAACTGCTCTCCTCTCCAGTCTCGCTCTTCCCACGATAAACACGGGGGAGGTGTCCTCAAGCCAATTCTTTTTCCAGCGTTCCACCACTCGTGCGACTTCTATTGGAATGTTTCATTACCGTTGGAATTGGAATGTCGCCACAAGGTCCACGCTACAGCGCTAGCTCCTTTTTGTATTTCGTGGTAAAATGTTTTCAAAACATCTTTCTTTCTTATCGCAAAAATAAAATAGCCGTCTATTTTTACTTTAAAGAACCTTGTGAGTACCACTTATGCATTGATGTTTTCCCTCAGATATTCCTAATGTTTTAGATGCAGAGCATCTGATTCACTCGCCTTGTCCCTCCGGCGTCGTCGTCGTTGTCGGCGTTTGTCCACCCCTCCCCCTTTCTCCTCGCCGCGCCAGCTGCGCTCTCCGCCGCTCACCCCCTCTGCTCTCCCATAGCGAACACTCTCTTGCGAGGGGCATTGGATTGAATTCGATTGGATTGCCTTGGATTGGATTGGATTGGCTTGGCTTGGCTTGGATTGGATTGATTGGATTTGGATTGGATTAAAGTGGATTGTGTTGGATTGTGTTGCGTCATAGCCGCGGCACGTTGCGTCATAGCCGCGGCAGACGCGCTGGGGCCGGCGCATGTGCAGTACTCTCTCTTCCGCGGTCCTCTCCTTCGGGCGCGCTGCGCATATAACCGGTGTGCCGTTCTCCGGCGAAGCAACATCCACGCTTGGCTCAAACACCTAGAGTCCACGCCGCTTTACAAGTACGCCAACGTCGTCATCGACTGGGACCGGCTTACGCAGTCCCCTCAACGTTATGCGCGCTATAAAACGCGTTCCCTTCGCCGCTCCGCCTATGCGTCGCATCTACACAGAGGTTCCCGCGAGGGGAGGTGGGAGTTTTTTTTTTGCATTTTACGTTCTATTGTTTGTTGCCTTATTTTGTATGTATTTGCATTTACTTACCTGTACCCACTCTGCAAAAGTCTCGAGAGAGACTGCAGTATTTACAATAAATTAATAATAAATAAATAAATAAATAACAAGACATTCCCTCATATACTCCTCTACACGCAATGATGATGATGGTTGGATGTTAATGGCGCAAGGCCAACTTGGGCAAAGAGCGCCAAAACAGTGGTGAAATGTGAGAGGTGAGAACGTAAACACTAAAATCAGTAAGCAAGAACAAAAGTAAAATCAATAAAAGACAGTGAGGATGGCCGGTGTATAAGGCCAGGTTGTGATCATGCGTGGTATGAAATTAAGTCTAAGAATTTAACTTCTGCGAAATATTTAAAAACGCGCTTGACAGAAAATGTAGGATTATCAGAGAGAAAAACGCTGGATGTAACGGGATGTGTTGTCTGCAAAGTTGGGTGAAGTGTTTGTGTCGTGTTGCGTCGAGCGCTTTGCATTGGAGTAGTACGTGGATTACAGATAGGGCCTCTCCACACCCGCTACACAGCGGTCTTGGAGATCCTGTGAGCAGGTGGGTGTGTGTTATACGAGTGTGGCCTATCCGTAACCTAGCAAGGGCAACTTCAGTGTGTCTGTTGTGTGTGTCAGCCGTGTATGGTCCCAGGAGTGGCTTTATTATGTGTAGTTTGTTGTCTGTCTGTTGATTCCAAAGTGCTTGCCATGTTTCGCGAAAGTGTTTCTGATGTGTGGCTTGAGGTCAGTGTAGGGTACTGTTGCTATGTCCGGTGTATTTGTATGTGCAGCAGCAGCGGCCATCTGATCCGCGGTCTCATTTCCCGCAATCCCAGAGTGACCTGGAACCCAACACATGATCACCTCGAGATTTAATGCATACGCTGATATAATGGTTTTATACACTACATTAAGAACATGGTTTTTAGAAGACTTGTTGGATGACAATGCATGTACAACACTCAGTGAATCTGTGAAAATGATAGACTTAGGTCATGTTGCACTATGTGATTTAAAACAAGCAAAACTCCATGGGCTTCCGCCGTAAAAATGCTGGTTTTCGAGTTCACGGTCTTAGAGACTCTAAAATTGGGTCCGTGCGCCGCACACGACACAGTAAGGGCAGTTTTTGATGCGTCGCTATAAAACTGTGCACATTCATACTTAAAGTGCAGGGACAAGAAGTGCTGCAAAATAGCAGTTTGTCAGGGACGTACCCAGAGGGGGGGCCCGGGGGGCCCGGGCCCCCCCGAAATTTTTTTGGGTCATACCCCCCTTTCCCGCGCCACCTTTCATCGTCCCTCGCACACATTCTAAAGCGGCGCCATACAAATCCTGGGCTTGATAGCTATTTGAGGGGCTTTTTTTTTTCGGAATGAGCCAAATTCACCTAAGGGGAATTTGAGGGGGACAAAACGAAAGTTTGGAACCGGACCTAAATGCAGTGCTGTCAAAACTATTAAATGACATGTTTCACATGTCAGCGAGGGGAAATCTATATAGAGAAGTAATTAATAATTATGCGGAGAATTGGAGAAATATTAAGATAAGTTAGGATTTGGCTCGTACTCATTTGAAACAGACAAGTTGCAGCGGCATTCTTATGAAAACTTTAGAATCGACTTTCAAGAACGGTACGATAAAGTTTCAAGCAAAAAAGGCAATAAACATGCAACAGAGCTTAAAAAACAGCTCTTTTGAATGGCTCCGTAGGGTACTTTTTTGGACACGCCTGAAAACACTCATGAAGCTCTTCATTGCCATGCCATAAATTTCCAAAACACTTTACAAGAAGCCTTCTCAAATCATCTTCCATGGCTTGCCATGGCTTGTAAGAGGCAGCTAATTTGTTAGGTACGTAAATGGGAAATATGGGAGTAATAACAATAATAATAACCAGATTTACCGCGTAAAGACGAGGGAGACGAGATAAAATGATAGTATCACACCTCTCAGTTTCATTTCGTTCACATCCGCTTCCGTTCACGTTATCGTAGTCGTATGTCGGCAGATCATTTGCCGATCTCCTCATTGCTGTCTGACCTCATGGTAAGCCAGCTCTCAAAAGCAAAAAAAAAAAAATTGACGCAAAAGCGTACAAAACAGCCCGAAACGTCACACCAACGCAAAATCCCATTGGGCAAATGAATTTGGCTCATTTTGATCCATGCCACAGCAGGGTCTGGCTCATTTTCCACACGAAGTAAGATCTGCGTACACGTTTGCAGGGAATGGTCTCAACTATTTATTTGCCACATCTTTTAGGGGAAAGTTGCCGGGATTTTCTTGGCAGTGCAGTTTTATCTGACTTAGTTTTGGTTTGTGGATTAGATTCATTTCGAAAAAAAAGATGAATCATTTGGTGGTCAACGTGGGATTAAAAAAAACAGGCGAGGTATGTTTGCTTCGTTTACGCGGAAGCCAGTACCGCTGTACACTGGCTTCGTGCTCTGCTACCGGCCTGCCACTTGCAATTCGCTGCACCCCCTTTACTCTGTTCGTCTGCAATTGGTGCTTCGGTTCTCTCAGACAGCAGTAACTTATCGCTTGTTTCGCCAGGGTGGCGGTTTCAGCGGCTCGGGTCCGATATGTTTTGGTGGGGAAGAAAATGTTTGTCTTTGAACATTTAATAAAGTTGTTCTCTCTCTCTAATAAAGTTGTTCTCTCTCTCTCTCTCTTTGAACATTCAACAAATCGCTCCATCCTAGCGCGCCGTGGTGTCGGCGATACTATCGCCCATGCCTGGTGTTTGTGGCTCAACGAATTCCTTCCCTGACGGAACTCACAGCGCGTTTTTCACTAGTTTTCGTGGAAATGCTGCTTTTGTGTTTGTCGATAAGATGGGTAAGAAGTCTTCTTGCCGCACAGAAACCTGCTGTAAGGTTTCTCTACGCGATGCCTCCCAACGTCCGGCTCGCGCACGTGTGCAGCGTCTGCCGAACAAGCCAAGGCGACACAAGGGCTTGGAACCGGATGGCGACGAGCGGAGTGGCGCGAGGGGATGCTTGACCCCACCGTCCGGCGCCTCTAACATTACGCCCGCTTAAGGAAAGCTACATGGGAGTACAAAAGCCTTGTTCCACAGTCGGTGCGTCCGTCTGGACAAGAAGGATCGCTCACAAAGGAAGCGCAACAACGTTACCAAGCCCGGCGACGGCAGGGTGACAAAGTGAAGGCCCGCATCGCAGTTGTACGGCGGCAAGAGACACCGGCGGCATTCCTTTGGACAACTAAAGGCAGTGACAGCGGCACTGTTGATTGACAGCCATTGTGGTTAATGGCTGCTGTGCACAACGGCGGTGTAGTGATGGCAGCGCCGGTGGACCCCGTCAGGGCGATGACCCTCCTCCCTTCTGGCAGCTTTGCCGTGTCCCCCAGCCGTCGGCGCAGTTGCAGCCCTTTGGGACGGCCTTGCCGGCGAACTTCTACGCGGCTTTCGGGAAGACTCGTTTCCCCCCGACTTTCTGGGGCGGCGGACAGGGGGGAGCGGGGGTCAAAATCCTAATTGGTACGTGTGTTGCTATAGCCCCGTTAACATTGACCCGACGAGGGCGCTTGAGTCGAAATAAACAGGTTTTTTGTACTCGACACCCCCATGTATAAGCGGACGGGGTGGGTCAGAGAGCCGTCGCGGCGAGTCCAGTCAACTCGGAGGCAGGGGGTGGGTTAGCTCGCTCGTCGGGCTGACTCGGCCGGCCGCGGGGAGCAGAATACCGTCTTTGCGCGGTTCTAACGCGCCCCCAATCGTAACGCGCGTAACTTCGCGCAGGAAAATTTAAAAAAAAAGTGACACTGACGGTACTGCGCAGATGGAAAAGACATGAAACCATGCACGTGGAAGAGGGAGATTTTATTTGGCAAGCAGCTGTGGAAGCCAAAAATGAATTGTGCTTCATAAGGTTGCTTATCCAGCTACTGCTGGAAATAAAGTTTTAGCCGGGAACGCTGAAGCTGCTTGCGATTTCAAGTGCCTTAATCTTCATAATTCTAAGCGTTAGGGGCTAAGCAGAAGCACAAAAAAAATTTGCAACAGCTGACCAGGGTATGCGGCATGCCATTGAGGAATCAGTGCGCCGAAATTCACTCACGTGGTGTTGACCAACGGTGTTGACGGATTTTTTTTATTGGATTGATTTGGATTTTGCGGGTACTTCCGCTCCGTTGCGCATGGCAATGCTGCTGGTCGCTTTAAAGCCTATTTTGGTTTTGAGCCCGATTGTAACGCGCACACAAGGCGAAAAGCAAAAACGCCCGTGTGTACGATCTTTCAGCGCACGTTAAAGATCCCCAGGTGGTCAAATTAATCCAGAGCCCTCCACTACGGCGCGCCTCATCGCCTGCGTTGCGTCGGCGCGTTAAACCCTACAATCAATCAATCAAGTAACGCGCACACAAATATTAGGCTACCTTTTACCAAAAGAGGGTGCGCGTTAGAATCGTGAAAATACGGTAGCCCTTTTTCCGTGAACCCCGCCGCTCCCCTCACCTCGATTCTTTGGACGGGGTTCATATAAACTCGGACGCGTCGAGGTAAGCTGAACCCGCCACTCAACTCACCCCGCCCCCGTCGCGTCCATGTACACGGAGCTTATGTGAAGGCTGCTTCGCTTGCGACTGCATGCGCAATTTTGCTGAGCTTGTCCGGAGCTGCGGCCAAGAGCGGTCGCACGAGGACGTGCTCTCGTGGCAGTTTCTGGGCGCCAGAGCCCCACGAATTTCTCGCCAACCACGCGGCGGTTCGGCACCCGTTTTGGCCCCCGGGCCCCCATCAGGGATCATGCCGCGATACCGTTTTTGTGCGCTGCGGCACCTGTTAATTGTAATCAAGTTTTCATTATCATGTGTTATCTTATGTTCATGCTTTGTCGTCTGCTGTAAATAAGTGTAAATAGACTTTTTCTTCATCATCATCGGGTCCTTCACGACGACACCACCCACCTCAACAACGAACCAAACTTTACTGGCGGGTTTACGGACCCCGAGCTGCATTCCTATGAACAGACCTCGAGAACACCGGGCTTCAGCGGGGAAGGGCACGGAGTCTAAGCCAATGGTCAACATGAGAGAGACGGGGTGCCGCGGGTGGTGAACGGTGAAAATGAACTCGGGCCGGACATCTCGACGGACCCCAACCATACTTTTGGCCTAGAGAAATTTTGGCTTGAAAATTGGACTGCGAACTTTGTCTTTGTATTAGAGAGGTTATGAAACCCCGGGTACATATGATAGCTTAGTCTCGCGATGTCGGAATATCGTCAAGGTGTCGGCAGAGAGCAACGAGTTTCTCTTCACCAACGGGCCGAACGAGAGGACAGAGGAGCTCATTCCCGCCTTGCTGGACAAGCCACGCAGCGACGTCGAGGAAGCGACAAGGCGCATCCCTGGATATAACAAGGTTCTTTACAAAACTGCCAGAGGTAAGCGCTGACGCGCTGGCGCATGCCACCGTTTTTTTATCTACATTTCCTGCAGTCCAGTGCGTCTGGATACTGCAATTTCCGAGGCCTGAATGATTGGTGATTTGAATGGCAGACCGTTAAACGTCGAACTCGGAGGCTGTTCAGGGTAATAACACACGGAATTAGGCGTATGACATCTCCGATTTTCCTATAGCATTTTGTTTCCTTCCTTCATAACTAGTAGCTACAGGTTTTGTTTGGAGAAAAATATGGAAGCGCAAGAGGGTTGCCACGGAGATCTGAACTCTCGAGTGCCTATGCACTTCCGTTTCTGCCGACTTCGATTGCGTATAACGTGTGGGATGCTGCGGAAATGTATAGTTAATGAGCAGTTCGCGTATTTATTCCCGTAAATATTGTAATTACTGCCGTTCTTTTTTTTAATTTTGCAAACTTCGCGTAGGGATCTTTAACGTGCTCAGAAATCTAGAACATACGAGTGTTTTTGCTTTCCGCCTCCATCACAAGGGCGGATACAGTTAATTTCATTTCTCTATGCAGGTTTACGCGCATTTATCGTAAACGCTGCGCGTTTATCGTGTTTGTACTAGTAACGGCCGGGTACCCTCGCCCTCTCCCCTAATTTGCATAGAAAAGTTACCTTGGGTTGGGCCCCCCCCCGAAAAAAAATCCTGGGTACGTGCCTGCAGTTTGTGGTAATCTGGTTTTATCAATTTTCAAGAAGGACAAGTCACAACACACCGGTTGAAGCTGCCAGGGTTGTAAGACGTCAGTAAAAGAAGATGTGTAAATGTCTGAAAAGGAGATGTCGAAATTTCAAGCTTCTTGTCTCACTCTAAGTGAGAACGACAAAGGAAGGTACGGGAGATTTGCAAACAGCGGCGATGTATATGTATCATTAAAAACAGGTTTAAAAAGATGGTTATTCAACAATGAAATTTTAGAAGCGTAGAGTAAGTCCATGTACGTTCGTTGGTCCTCAAGGCACCACTTATTACATTCAACATATAGACTCTGGGCCGGGCTAGTGCGGAACGCACCCGACGCAAGGCGGAGGCCCAAGTGGGGTACTGGATCAAGAATCTTTAGTGTCGTTTTTGCTGCCGACCCATACACTACACCTCCGTAGTCTAACCGAGACCCGACTAAGGCGGTAAAGACCCTGAGCAGCAGTTCTTTGTCTGCACCATAGGATTGGTGGGAGAGGACCTTGAGAATGTTTAGTGTTTTGAGGCATTTATGTTTAAGTGCTTTGATGTGTGAGATGAACGTGAGCTTATCATCAAATATGACACCTAGAAACTTGTGGTCCCGTTTAACAGGAATAGCTGAACGGTTAAGAGTAATCTCAGGGTCCGCATTAAGCCCGCGCTTACGGGAGAACAGAACACACGTACTTTTGCCCGGGTTTAGTACAAAACCATTAAGGTCCGCCCATCCAGAAAGTTTGTTAATACCGAGCTGAACTTGGCGTTCGCAAATTGACAGGTTACAGGATTTATAAGATATTTGCACATCGCCTACATAGATGGAACAGGAAATGGTTGGAGGCAATGCCTTTCGGAGGGAGTTCATCTTAGCTATAAACAACGTGCAGCTTAGAACTCCACCTTGCGGCACACCGTTTTCCTGCAAATATACATTGGAAAGTGCACTGCCAACCCTCACTCGAAAGGTTCGTTCGGCCAAATAACTACAAAGAGTGTTTATCATGTTGCCAGAGACACCAAATGACTTAAGGTCCCTGAGGATGCCGTAGCGCCAGGCTGTATCATAAGCTTTCTCAATATCGAAAAATACAGTAAGGCAGAACTGGTTATGGACAAATGAATCTTTTATGTAGGATTCCAGTGCAACAAGTTGATCATTGGTAGATCTCCCCACCCTGAAGCCTGCCTGGCAGTCTCGAGAAGACCGTTGTACTCCAGAAAGTACACGAGCCTACGGTTTATCATCTTCTCGAGGAGCTTACACCGGCAGCTTGTCAGGGCGATGGGACGATAACTGGCGGGAGAGGAAGGGTCCTTCCCCTCCTTCAGAAAGGCCACAACTATGGCCTCCTTCCAAGACCTTGGAAGCTGTCCCAAAAGCCATATTCTGTTGTAGAGGTGTAGGAGTGTCTCTTAATAGGAGTGTAGGAGTGTCATCTTGTAAGAGCGTAGGAGTGTCATCTTAACTATAAACAACGTGCAGCTTAGAACTCTGCCTTGCGGCACACCATTTTCCTGCACATGTATGGCGGACAAGGATGACCCAACCTTAACACGAAATGTCCTCGTGGACATGTAACTAGAAATGGTGTTTAACATGTTACCTGACACACCAAAGGACTTGAGTTCGCTAAGAATGCCTTATCGCCAGGCTGTGTCGTAAGCCTTTTCAAGATCAAAAAATACCGTAAGGCAGAACTGCTTATGAACAAATGCATCTTTGATGAAGGATTCCAACGCAACAAGTTGATCGTTGGTAGATCGCCCATCCCTGAAGCTTGCCTGACAGCTCTCGAGAAGACTGTTGTACTCAAGGAAGTACACGAGCCTGCGATTTATCATCTTCTCAAGAGCTTACACAGGCAGCTTGTCAGGGCGATGGGACGATAACTGGCGGGAGAGGAAGGGTCCTTCCCTTCCTTCAGGAGCGCCACTAATATGGCCTCGCTCCAAGAGTGTGGAATGTGCCCCGAAAGCCATATTTTGTTGTATAGGTGTAGGAGTGTTTCAAGAGTGTCTGGGTGTAGGTGTTGTATCATGGTGTATGTTATCTTATCTGCCCCTGGAGCTGAAGGTTTACATGTGCTCAGCGCAACCCTCAACTCATAGAGTGTAAATTCAGAATTGTAACCAGATGTTGACCTGTTATTGTCATGTAGGAACTTCTTTTCACAAGCGATTTTATGTTTCAGGAAAGTGTGCAGAGCTGGACACGTGTTGGAAGTGTTGTGCGAGTGTGTTGGCCTGGTCTTCCAGTGTGTCCCCTGTTGTACTAACCAGGGGCAGGCTGTGTGTCTGTTGTCCTTTTAGTTTTCGTATTCGTGTCCACACTTTGTGTGTACGTGTCTGTGTATGAATTGATGGAAGTGAGGAAGGTGCGCCAACTCTCCCTTTTCGCCTCACGACGCACTCGCTTCCCAAAGCCTTTGCCCGTTTAAAAGAAATGAGGTTATCTGACGTGGGGTACCGGCGAAGGACACCCCACGCCTTGTTCTGGGCCTCTCGCGCCCGCCTACAGTCCTCATTCCACCACGGCCTCCTTTGGTTGCGCGGAGCATCGGGGGCGTGGGGAATGGACTTTTCGGCGGCGTCAAGAATGTGCGCCGTGATGAGTTGGGCTGCTTCCTCCACGTGTAGGTGTTTTATGGATGTGTGGTGTAGTTGAGATGTTTGTGTGAATGTGCTCCAGTTTGCTTTTGATTCATTAAACCTTTTATCTGAAGATGGTCTGCTCGGGCCTGTACCTATATACGTTAATGAAGTGGGGAAGTGATCACTACCATATGGGTCCGTGCCCACACCCCACTCAAGACATGGAAAGAGAACTGCAGAACCAATAGCCAAGTCAAGATGTGAGTATGTATTGTGTCCTAAGTTATGGTATGTAGGCTGTTTTTTTGTTGAAAAGGCATGCTCCAGAGGATGTAAGAAACTTCTCTATCAGGCGACCTCGGGCATTTGTTCTGGAGGAGCCCCAAAGTCAGTTGTGCGCATTAAGGTCGCCTGTTAGGATGTATGGTTCCGGCAGCTGGTCAACCAGTGCCTCGAAATCGGAGCTCAGAAGTGCAAAATCAGGAGAGATGTAAATGGAGCATACCGTTATCAACCTATTAAATATTATCGTACGAATTGCTACAGCCTCAAGGACAGTGTTTAAAGAGAGAGGGTGGCATGCTAATGTTTCCGGGCGACAATGGCCACACCTCCCGAAGGGTGTGTGCAGCCAACCCTGTCCTTTCTGAATACCATGTACCTATTAAGAAATTTGTTTGTTTAGAGTTGAGGTGGGTTTCCTGGAGACACATGATACTTGGCTGATTGGCATGCAGCATCTCATACACATCGTCAAGATTTTAAGGAGGCCTCTGCAGTTCCATTGGATGATGTTTTCTGTTCCCATTATTTAAATTTAAGAATAACTGGAGTGTGTGTGTGCGTGTGTGTTCATGTGTCGTCTTTCGGGGCTGTTATTCTGGGATTTTTGGGCCTGTCTGTCGGCTTGGACATCGGAGGCCGCTCCTTGCGATGCGTTGCATCCATCTCCTCGTCGGATGTCAGAGGGGTGCCTGGCGGACCGGGCCACCAGGACTTGGCCCCCTTTCGGGAGCCCTTCGTTTGAGCCACCACCGCCGAGGGCGTCCGGGGCACGGGGGGTGCCACGGGCGGTGCGGTGGCGGTGGGAGCCGGTGCGGGGCCTGCGGTGTCCATCCCCTCGGCACCCTCCAACGCACTGGAGGACGGGGAGGCAGAGCCGGGAGCAGCACCGGTCCCGACAGAAGTGGTTTGCACCACAACCGCTGCTGCCTCAGCAAGCGGCGTGGTGCCGGGTTGGGCTGCGTGAGGCAACCCAGCGGGGGGCGGGGGCGGGACCAGGTCAGACTCGCTGAACTGGGTCCCTGTGGACACCAGACGCCGATCCACCCCGGGCGAGCTGCGTCGGCATACCTCCCCAGGGGGAAAGAGGCGAACCTCTTTCGCGCCTTTGGGAAGGTGATGTTTTCCGTGACCTTCACGTTGATTATTTGCTTTTCTTGTTTGAATTTCTCGCATTTCCGTGAGTATGCAGCGTGGGGACCCTGGCATTTGCGCAGGTGAAATTCTCAGTATTGCAGTTCTCGGATGAATGGTCGTGCTGGGCGCATTTTGCACAGGTAAGTCTGCCACGGCAGGAGTTTGTGCCGTGCCCGAACCGTGCAAGCGACGCCACGCCGACATGGACTTACTCTACGGCGCGCCGTAGTGGAGGGCTCCGGAATAATTTCGAGCACCTGGGGATCTTTAACGTGCACCGAAATCTCGTACACTCGGGCGTTTTTGCGTTTCGCCTCCCAGAAAAGCGGCCGCTTCGGCCGGGGAATCAACCAGCGACCTCGTTAGCAGCGAAGCCCTTAGCCACTGAGCCACCGCGGCGGGTGGTGGTACACAGGCCATGGCGGCAGCCAAGCGTGTTTGGTGCTCGGGCTCCAACGATTTTGACGTCGTTGCGGTGGGTTCTAACACTCGCCGTCCACCTTGCCAGTCGTTAGATGCACTAGGGAAGGAGGCAGCAAAGCGTCGTCGCCTTGCCGAAGTGCGTGACGAACTTACAGAACGACAGCAGCGAGAGCTGCTGGGTCTCAATGTCATAGTCAAGTCCAAGCAGCAGCAGCAGCAGCAGCATCGACGATGGCAACGAAGAGTACGCAGCAGCGTTTCACCGCCTGTTTTTGATGCCGGAACAAAGGCCGATGGTGGAGACGAATGTTATAGAAACGGTGTCAAGCTACGCAGACGAGAAGGTGGGTCGCTCAGCTTCCGAGCATGGTAAGATCGCTGGAAGTGCTTACCTCGCTCGCGGATGCACCAACCACTTGCATAACCATCCTCACTAACTCTCCGGTGACAGCGGAGGAATCGGCAGTGGCCCCCGCCCTCACACAAACCCTCACCCCCATGAAAATTCTCACCGATTCCCAACAAGCACTTCGAACTTTGCCAAGGGCACCATCTTTAAAATGGCACTGCAAATCTTGCGGTAGAAGCCCACGACCCAACCCATATCGCTGCTTTAGATCCCGGCCCACACCAGCATAGGCGGTAATGAGGAGGCCCACCATCAAGCTCGAGCACTGACCACCCGAGCAGACCCCTCTTTTCCGCCTAACAACGGTGTCCCGACGGTCTCTCGGTATGCTCTCCTAACATATCGAGAAGTCGCCCAGCACTACCGACTCCTCCGCAGGCACTATCCCCCACCGCAACCGTCACTGACACGCTGCCGCGAACATGTGGCGCATCCTACAAACTCACTGCTTCCCCCACAGAACCACGCTCACACACACGCACCCATAGAAGTTTCCACCACCACACTGCCCTCATACCCACCTTCATACGCTCTGTGAGTGTCCACACGACCCATTTCGATCCCTCCTACCCCACGCCCCAACACTGGAAACAGGTCTTGGGGAGCCCAGACCTGGCGGTTCAGGAAACTAACTGCACGGGCCCTTGCGGTCGCAGAAGCCGTATGGGCTTCGGCCATCCCTCTCCCCTAAATCCCAGTTGTAAACTAAAGTGGTTCTCTCTCTCCCTGAAAGGCCTCCTCGCTCGTCGTTTTCCCCTCTCCCACCTGCTCTTCGGGAGCGTGCCGTATTTCACTAGCAGGTGGCGTCGCCCTGCTCCCAAGTGTTTTCCAAGTGTTCTGTCCCCTACACCTCACTGCACGACGCCGCTGCTCTTGTTCTCTCAATGGAATTCGCCATTAGGAGAACAGTTCTAGTTCCCACATCACAGTGCGACGCCCGTGTCACTCCTCCAGGAGACCAACAAGGAGAGCAGAGTAACTTCATCTCAGCCCCACCAATAAGCAGTTTTTCTTCTCTCTCCAGTCAATACTTCCGTTGTGTTTCCTGTTTCATAATTATTTTCTAATAGATTGTACTTCCGCGAAATTCCGAACATGAGCCACCACCTGTCCAGGGGTCACCCCTAAATCCACTCGTAATTTAAAACTTCCGCGCTATTCCGGGAAAACGCTCCCCCCCCCCCCCTCCACTCCTCCGCGCCCCAAGATCCACTGCCCCAGGCAACACTGGCGTGCCACGGTCAGTCCATAATCCAAAATAATCCAATCCTGCTTAGCAGATCGATAGGCCGATCTACGTACAATTTCTAGTTTTTCTTTTCGTGGTGTCCGCTCGACTGTGCATTCCTACACATGCATTCCCATGCAACTTTTCTTTAGGACTGACTCGGAGGAGTATTTTGGTGGTTTTGAGAGCGATGGCTAACATTCTTTGACAAAATGTGGGGTCCATGTGCATTCCGGTTTTCTAACAGCGAAAATACTTAGCAAGTCGTAATTTTTCGTGTCCGCAGTTAAAACTACAAATAAATTGCCTAGAGCGCGCACGTGAGAGCGGCGCCCCGTAGCGACACGCCCGGCAGTTACCGAAATCAAGCAAATGCCTCGCGTCGTGCGTGCGTGCCTCGGCGACCACACAGCGTCCCTTGCGCACGTTTGCAAAGCCAGCATAATTCACTTGGGGAGATTGGCCAAGACTGGCCAAAAAAAAAGCGTTCAGCGTAAATTGGCAGCACTTGCTCGAACGGTGGAACACTCCAGCGTTCGCCGTACTGTGGCAACACTTGCTCGAAACAGAAAGACACGTCATGGCGTACGCCCCTCCAAGGTGATGTCCAATGATTATCACTTCCCAAAACAAAATGAGGAAGCTCACACCGATAGCAACAATGATAACGTAAAGGTCGTTGTGGCACCGAAGAAGAAGCAAATCGGCTGCAACCGTGGACTTAAACCTTCGTGATAGTCGTGAAGGTACGTACAGTTTTACTACATTCAAGTCTTACGCGTTAGTGTGAGCTTCTCTGATTATTTTTCCCCCTGGCGGCGGATCTCTGTCGCCGCAATCCTGACTTTTTGTGCCATTCGGGGATAGCGCCCCTCCCCACTTTCCCGGTGACCTCGACTTACCTTTTCTTACAGAGGGCGCTTGCTCCGGACTTTTAGGGAGCCTACATGCGCCGCGCCTTCGTCGTTTAGGGTGGAGACAGCAGAGTCGAAGGTTTCCCTAACGGTGGCTGTGGCGGCCGCACAAACTTGACGGGCCCGCCATATTGGTACCCCTAGTGCCCCGCTGAGGGAGCCGGCATGCGCCGCGCTACGGAGGCGCGGACAACAGCTATCTCTAACACGACCTGCTTCGAAACGATCGTGCGTGGGTTAGTGGTTATCGCCAGCA
This sequence comes from Haemaphysalis longicornis, assembly GCA_013339765.2. Taxonomy (NCBI): domain Eukaryota; kingdom Metazoa; phylum Arthropoda; class Arachnida; order Ixodida; family Ixodidae; genus Haemaphysalis; species Haemaphysalis longicornis. The sequence continues at coordinate 136,118,666 of CM023449.1, read as the reverse complement.
GCTTTCCAAAAACTTACTGCTGCTGGGCACAGTTGAGATCGTGGGATCATTCGTTGAATCCGGCATTCACGTCCTTGGTAAAGCTTGCCAGTGCCTCCTTGGAGGCACTAGCTGTGCGTAGAAGCGCTGCGACTACGCGATTTTTCGTGCCTAGGAGCTCCATGTGGCGCATAGCCGGTGTATCTTGTTTTTCACATGCAGAATCGTGCTACGTGCAATTATTTTTCGCAGGTCAGTTCGGTGGCAAGCAGGACATATATCTCAGATTACATGACATTAGTCGAGATAAAACACGTCGTGAGCAACTGATCACAATGGAGAGCAACGTCTCGAGAGAAAGGCGCAATGTGAATGGAGGCCACCCAGTGCTCTTGGTTTTGAATGCCTTGTTCAGGCTGGTACTGAGGAGCAGCAAAGAAAATGTTAGCAGGAAAATATTTCACAGCTTTTTTGAACACACTATAATGTAAATTATACAAATAAGGCATCAATTTTTCTTATTACAACAGTACGGCAATGAGTGCATAGAGGCCTTAACAAAGGGCAGTCCTGATTACGAATTGAATGTACCACTCAAGTCGTTCAAGTGTCCTCACATAAAAAAATTTGATCGCAGCTGCCGTATTCTTTGTCGGTGCTGCTCAAAACTTGGAATCTTCAAAATGGCCTAGAAGAAAAAAGTCAATCTTAGCAACAATATTTGAAAACCACATAATGCACTTGAATTACTAGATCGCGAGGCAGAATGCTTGCTCTCGCGCGTTTCTTACCTTTTGGAATGGAAATTGATTATGCCCTCTAAGTAATGCAGTACGGGAATTTTATGGGCGGTTCGCCACAGAAATCTTTGCAGACTTTATAGTGACCCCCTCATACGCAGTTGGCAGTGTTTCAAGAAAGAATCATACATTCCACCCCCGTGCGGAATATCAGCACAAGCAACGCAGGGGACAATTTTTTCGGCGACCCGATGAATATCCAGCACACGGAAGCTTCAAAGTCGATTGCCGAACGCAGCTGAGGGATGAGACAATACTCTGATGGCAAGCGCGTTCGAAGATTGCGCAGTCACCCAGCGATCGCTTTTTGTCGCTTGGTATCAACCCTTTTGTCGCAGTGACGAGAATCGCGCCTTTTCTATCGCAAGCGTGAACGGTCCGGGCCTTTTCGGGGAGTTTTATAACCGGGCTTAGTTTTTGAACATTCATGTTTCATGCATGCGTAATCCGGCATAATCGAGCCACGCAAACAATCCACTTGCGCGCAGGCTGCATTCGCACGCTAAATTGCCGCTCGGCTACGTGCAGCCGTCGCTGGAAACAGGCCATGGCCTGCGCTAACCGGCGCTCCGGCGTACGGATGAGAACGTTGAGGACACGACGACGCTCGCTGAAAGCGTTGCATGGTGCAGAGCAGCTTAAATAATAGAATATAGCTGCAATTACGCGGCAAAAAACATGAAGCGAGGTGCAATACTCACAGCGCAAACACGAGAAGCAGCAGTGGCTTCCCAGCGGTCCCTTTCCACTTGAACGAGCCAGCGCTTTCTTCGGTTCAGGCTGGCCGGGAAGCGGAACATCCGTGTGCCTTTTCTGCAATGGTTCGTACATGCGGAACGCAACAGCCGGGCATTTCTGGTGCTCATACAACTCCCAACACATTCCCGAGCTGGCACTGGTTATGAAAAGCTTCCCGTGGTCAACAAAAGTCCCCGCGAGTCACAGGCGGCAAGGACGCAGCCCTACGCACACGTGCGGCAGTGAACCGACTGGGAACACAATGGCGCCGTATCGGACCCGTTGCTATGGCAACGTGTGCTGGCAACGCTGCCCGACGGCGGAAGGTGGCACGAGCTGTGTCAAAGAGTGGCACCACCCCATAGAGTTTCTCAATATCACCTAGAGCGGAAAGTGTCGCTGCGATCGCACGCCGACATGGGAATTGTGGGTAGTGTGCGTATCGGATTGGCAGCAAGTGGCTAGTACAAAGGACTATGGATTAGGCTTCTCGGCTCTGAAGTGTTTGTTAGTTCTGTTTTCGGTATGCTTTTCCGTTTTCGGGATGCCCCTTTCTGGCATTCAATGGCTATCACAGATATGTCTAAATAACAGCGTGATTAGCACTTAACGCATGTGCTCGCGTTAGCGGCGAGTTTCTTAAGACGAAGGGGTGACCACTTGCAGTGACGGCGACAAGCAACGCCGAAAACGTAACTCAAAAGGTACTACAGCAGAGTGCACTGGGTAACAGCGACGAGCGAAAAAAAATTAATACACTGCCGCCAATGTCCCCTGTCGTCGTCGCTCGTCGCTACAGTTCACTGTATCGCCGCTGCCGCTCGCTTGTGGGCTGCTTCTGGCCGGCAAAAAGCGAGCGAGGGTCCCAGCGGCCTGTTATATACCGCATCATACCGTTTGCCGCCGCCGCCCACACTACAGCCACAAAATAAGCTACGCTAGCCCACACTATCCGTTTTCTGCACACATTCAGTTACGATTTTCGCATCGCTCGTCACCGCCGCTGCGTTTACTTACTCCTTGAAGCATGCACTGCCTTGGCCAGATGCAATGAGGCAACATACATAGCTACTCGACAAGCCAGTATTTATTAGCCATTTAACGCATTCATGAAATTTCATAATGCTTTCGCGCGTGCTTGAAGACTTACTTGCGGTAATAGGCTCCGCCTCTAAGTTTATTTATATCTGCCTGCACAAAGCAAATAAATACGACGCGATTGCATCAGTCTTGCATCTCTATGTTGCATCTGCTTCGCCTGCCGAAACGCGTAGCATACGATAATGATACTGTATTGAGAGGAAGCAAGAACACAGTTCAGGACAACCTAAATATTTTTTATCAGCTTAATATTACAAGAAACCAAAAAAAACCTCATCCAGTTTGGAGTATGTAATAATTAAAAAATATATCCGTGGAACGCCCGCTGTATCTGGCAGCGTGAGCCATATGCAGGACTCTTGTTTTGTTTTTCTTTCTAACCCTCAAATTCAGTTCTTAATTTAAGCACTGGAACACAGCATTTATACAAAGTAAAATTTGTCAACAGCGGCACTTTTGGCAGCACTTTTTTAAACAAAAACTCAATTTGCGTAGCCACAAAGTCGTCGCCGGCCATGCCACGCCGAACTTCCGGCCGAACTACACACTATGGCGGCACTCATGGAGGCGTAGAGCGCCTCCGCCGAATCACGTTGACGCTAGCGCCAGATTCCACTCTAGGTGAGTTAGTGAGAAACTCTATGGCACCACCCTAAACGACGAAGGCGCGGCGCATGTAGGCTCCCTACGGCGGGAAGCGAGGCGATCGGTGAAGCAGCCGCCCACTTTTTGTTTTTTCGTTCGAAGTTGCGGAGATAAATGAATGACGTCCCACTGCTTTGTGTCCACAAAAAAACAGTTCTGTTTGTTCCCCGTGTAACCTGACTGCCCTTCCTTTTGAGTTATGCCTAAAGTGGTATATTCGCAGAGGTTCAGGACGCAGTGTTCAAGGATCCCTGGCTCTGCAAATAACTGCAATGCCAAGTATGTGGTAACGGAAAACAATTTGCGGCGTCCAAGCACTGCGACTTTCAACTTGCCAGCAGATATTCGGACCTGAAAGCTCATGCAAACAGCAAGGAGCATAGGGAACTGGCTGGCAGTTATTCCACCAAGAAGTAACTTCTGTTTGCCAAGTCAGCCTTGCGCCATAAACAACCAACCATCATCATCATCGATCAAGAAGTAAGTGGTCTTCACTACAAAAATTCAAGTACAAACTGGGAATGCCGCTGAGAGCAGAAATACTCTATTTATGGCTGAAAATTGTTCAATAATGACTGCCGATCACTTGGGCAAACTCTTGGGCCAACTCTTGTCGATCACTTGGGTCAAGTCGTGTCCTGACAGCGAAGCTGCAAGAGCGTATCAAATGCTCCGCTCCAGGGCGCTTCCGTGATTAAGAACGTTCTTGGCCCACACTTCAAGCTGGTCTAGCACAGGACATTGTGGACAGCTATTAAGCTTGATCACTGATGAGTCGACCGACGTCAGTGTCCCAAAATTCCTTTCTATTTCTATCGTCTATCACAGTGTCACCAAGTCAACGATCGTGGCCACATTCCCTAAATTGTGCACCGCGGAAGTGTGGACGGTAGATGGAATTGTGGGGGCCGCTAGATCCACTCCTATGGAGTACTGTCGTAAACTGGAAAGGATGAGAGGCAAAGGGACAGACAACGTGAGCGTTATGACGTTGATCAACAATGGCGTTCATTGAAAGTTGAAAGCTGGGACTCCTCATTTCGTACTGATCCGCTGTGTCTGCCACTCTTTGCAACTAGCCACGTCGGCTGCTACGGCGGAACCATTGCCGAGAAACTTGAAATACCTAATAAGCGAAACGTACAACTGGTTCGCTAGATCCCCTGCCCGCAAATTGCGTACAAGAGGCTCTACGGTCTGACTAATGACGCCAATAACCACTGAAGATTGTGCAAGCGTGCAGGACGTGGTGGCTATCTCTCGAAATATATGTATCAAGTACCGTTATCCAACGTTATTTCCCTAATCGAAACATTTAATTTGAGACTCCATACGCTTACGGGTCATCATTATGAAGTCCAACCTTTATTATTGCTCACAATAACTAAGTCATCATTATGACCACGAAGCATTTTTTGTTTGTCCCACGTGATTTCCCTCCTCGACACCTTCAATTTGATACAGAACACCAACACGATCAATCACGACAATATAAAAGATGGGATATGATACGGGGATGGAGCAGAAACGCCATGTTGGTGAGGCTTCCTCCGCCCACATCTCCAGTCATTCCCTTCTTACACCATAACAACACAAGGAAACCATGCAGAACACCAACAACACATAATCACAAACCATCAGGCGTAACAGATCTATATACCCGGTCAAGTCAGGTCACGAACAAATCATGAAGAACAAGATCAATAAACCAAGATCAAAGACTCAAGAATCAAGTAAAGTTCAAGATCAAGAACCAGAACAAACAAGACAAGACGTCTACCAAGGATCAAAGTCGGCAGTGAAGATCAATTTTTAGAACGAAGCGTTCTTAATTAAGGTTTAGTGTTTGTTATTTTTCTTTTAATACTTGTAGAGGTTTCTGATTTTTCGTTTCAAACAAGGAAATTTTCCTTTCATGTTCAAAAAAAGAAAAAAAAGCCCGCTGATAGTTTTCCCGTTCCCGGGGGGTGGTCGCTGATCTATCTTCTCTTCCCCATTACCCCTTCCTTTTCCTGCCCCAACCACATTTATACCACTACCTCAACCCATATTTTTACCCCTCCTCTTCCCTTTCTCTCACTGCGATACATATGTGGTGCAGGCTGGGAAACTCTTTGCCTCTCACAGTCACCTCACCTCACCTCACCCCACATGCCCTAGCGGCACATCACTCTGAATTTTAACCCAATCTCTGACTACCCATGACTACCGTGTTACACGGTTCACCATTTTCTGTATTTTCTCTTAATATTTCTTTTTTTAGTTTTTTACAATGTCGTTTAATCCACGATCTACATTTACGCTTGTATAATAATTGCAGGTTAAACTTCTGTTATATCTACATTTTTGTGGAAATGCAGGGCGTTACACGATCCTCGCCAGGGGAGAGGGAGGGGGGTACTCGACAAAGAAAGCTATGCATTAAAAAGCAAAGGCATATCCATGAACGCCTCGTGCTTCAGAAATTAGCGGGGACAGTTCACTTTGACACGAGGCGTTTTTTTAGGATTCAGAGCAAGAATGCACGGAACCGTAACCCTAAACAGCTTCGACGTAAATGAACTGAGCAGTGACCGCACGTCCCCTCGCCCAATCTTGTTTGTTTCGCCCCAGGGCCCCTGGACCGCCTCTGTCATGAACACGAACACGGAGCCTACATCAAGAGTTTGGTATCCAATATATACGTATAATTGCTTGTAAGCAGCGTTAATGATCATGGACGGCAGGTATCGCTGTATTAAAATTGCAACAAAAATTATTTCCCACCTCAAAGGAGTTATGGTGTCATGTCGCGCCGAATGCAAAAGTTTGAGCTCACGAATTTGCACCCGTAATATTTTTACCACGCGTGACTTTTAGAACTCTGAATGCTAATAAAATCTGAGTCCATCTGATCCCGAGTAAATTCCTAGCATGAGAGAGTTGTGAGGCTATTTGAGTTTTGAATTCAGTTTGAGTTTTCAGTCCATTTTGAGTTCTGAGTTCATGTTGAGTTTTGAGTACATTTTGAGCTTTGAGTACATTTCGAGTACTGAGTACATTTTGAGTTTGACTAGATTTCGAGTTCGAGTACATTTTGAGTTCTGAGTACATTTTGAGTTTGAGTACATTGCGAATACTGCGTACATTTTGAGTTTGAGTACATTTTCAGTTCTCAGTACATTTTGAGTTTGAGTGCATTTTGAGTTCTGAGTACATTTTGAGTTTGAGCACATTTTGAGTTCCCAGTACATTATGAGTTTTGAGTCCGAGCTGAGTTATGAGTTTTGCGCTCACTGTGAGTTTAAGGATGAGTGGGACAAGATGTGCTGCTCAGCATTGAGTCTGAGTTTGAGTGAGTGGTGATTCGAAAAAAAAAATTTCTGAGTGAATTTGAGTCAGCTGCGCCAACTTTGCCGAGATATGGCGGGACGACGCTGATGAATGATTTCATGGAGCGTGTTTAGCTGGGCTTCTGCTTGTAGCTGCGGAATTGGCGTTAGGCGAAGAAGGCCAGTAATTGTGCGCCTGGCGGCCTTGTTAATCGTCTCCAAGCGATCCCAGTCCGCTTGCATCATGTTCTGGAACTGTGCCTGGTACTTGAGCCTTGGCTGTAGTACGGAGCACACTAGGAGACGGGCAATCGTCCAGCAGGCCCCGCCAGACTTCTGAGAGAAGCGGCGAACATGGCTTTCTGTCGAGCAGATCGGAGCCACTGAACGGCTGACCCTGAGGCCGATATCCCCAATCCTAGAACCCGAAGGTGTGTTACAATGAGAATTGCGGACCAATTCAGCTGCACTGCGATCTGACATGATGCAGCGGAGCGACGGCCCCAAGCGTTCGTGACGTGAAGCGCAGCAGTCTGCTATTTATAGAAGGTGAGACCCACATACACCATTTCTGGCATTCTGTTAAGGCTTGCTGGAGGGACTCGGCTTGTCGTGAAAGGTCCGGATGAACTGTCCATACAATAATGAAATTCCCGTGCATGAGGAAATACAAATCATGGGTAGTGGAAAAATGCCAAGCTAGCTGCAACAAGGCAATGTTAAGAAGTATCGGACGCAGAATAGAGCCTTGTGGTACCCTGCGTACTGGTGTAAACGAGCCGAAACTTCCGCCATTGATGCGTATAGAAAAAGACAGGTGTTGAAGAAAGTGTCGGATAATGTCACTGACTTAGTCTGGGAGGCGAGACAACTTAGGAGCTATCATATTGCAGTGTGACTAACGTTGTCATGCGCCTTGCATGTGTCCATAGCTAGTACAATACTCACAGGGCGACAACAGCCTTCCACCAAAACCATAAATTGACAAGCATCCCAAATACGCGACGTTAATTTTATGCTCCTCTATCGCTGACTTGGCAGCAGTAAAAACTAATATTTCTTTCGGCAGAAAACTTTTAAACAGCACGCCATGCTAAACTGCGCCTGCTTCAAATTCGCAGGGATTTCAGGGCGCCGAAAATCGGTGAAACTTCTTGCCATTTTTCACGAGGACGGCAGCCGCTATTCGCAAGCAATTGGGTAACACCACGTCACTTTTACGCATGCTCAAGTCACCGATGTGTGACGTTAAAGTCCGCGCGAATTGTTTATATTACGTCCCGTCATTTCAGCCAATCGCAGAATGGGCGTCACATACAAGCCGTATTGTAATTGAATAGCAAAGTCAGGCCTACGTTGTAATGTCCGCCTCATTTAGTCTAGTTTTTCATTGCCGCACAAGAATTATGCGCTTTCTGTAGAGGGAAATGAGGCCAGCTTTAAAACTGGGGCTAGTAAAGGTCATGAAACGTCAGAAGAACGACAGCACACGCTACAGCTTTGTCAACCGGAAGCACGTGACCCCAACTCAAAGCCAATCACAAAAACCTCCCGGCAAATTCGCAGTTTACGGTGAATTTACGGAGTTGGGAATAGGAACCCTGATCCACAAACGTTGCGCGAACCACAAGGTTGACACGATTTTTGGAGTGCAATTCGCAAAACCTACAATCACTGCCTCTTTTAACTCGTTTCTAGTGACCAGGGTGACTCGGCAACAGCGGCTTGTTTGGACATGGTTCATACTGGGAGCATACATGATTTCTTCCAAGATACGGCGAAATTAAATGGCTAATGGTTAACACATTTCAACTTAGTTGTCACGAGCGAATTCAAAGATTATGCACACAGTGTTTCATGAAAATTTGCCTTTGCTTCAGGTTGGCAGCATTCGGTCAAGCTATCTGTACTGGATAATTGCATTCGTCCTTTCGCTCGCGCTAACTGGCACGCATAGACAGCGAAGCCAAGGATGGCGAGACTGATGAACCATGCGATCCGGCAACGCAGTGCTTTCGTCTGCGTGCTCGTGTGTTCTTTGTAAGCTCAGTCAACACAGTGTTTTCGTGTATCGGCGGTTGAACCCTCGCTTAGTCCCGTAGTTCTCTCGCGCTTAATTGAGCACGCAGACTGCCCAGCCACCGCTGGGTGATAAAACGCACTCCAAGCAGCCGATTCACCTCCGCCTAGTCACGTGGTAACGCAGGGGCGAAGCTACGAGCAAGCGAAGCGATACGAAAGGCGCAGCTCGCACGCCGGCGGCTGGAAGTCATTGCGACGACATGAACGACCTTGAAAGATTAGAGCGCAGCAGTAAAGCGCTCTAATAAACGAGTACGAACATTTCCATTCTGTCGAGCCGTAACGTGGTTTAGCCGCAGGGGTACTTACTACAGTTCTTGATCGCTGGGAGCGCCATACAACAAGCACCGGCCAGAAAAAAAAAAAAAAAAAGCAGGCCCGAGCGCAGTCGTCGCGCCAGTGGGAAGTTTCTGCTGGTACCATGGGTCCCTGACTTTTGCAGCCGCTGTTCCCTGCTGTCGCGGTTGTGGATTCAGGCGCGACGCCTGCTCATCTTTGGAGGAAAGAAAAGCTGTTTTGTGGAGCCCCTCTATAGCCATGCCGAGATGTCCATTGGGCCGACGCGCGCAGCGGTGCCTGCCCTTTTTCGGCGCTTTACACGCGCTGAAAGACACACGCCGGGGCACGTGAGCGCATAAAAAAGCTGCTGACACCGCGAAATACGTTGCAAATCAGTCATACTCGCCGCGGTTAATTTCGTTCTCACATAAAGCTCGGCCGACGCAGAGTAAAAATTGGCGTATTTTAACCAAACCGAGCCGCTGGGGCTATAAAAGAACGAAGCAGCACTTCCCGCGGACGTATTTAAAACGACGTATTTCCTCCACGCTTTACTGATACATTGGGGATGGCAAGGTCCCTTCTGGAGTATTCTTTCTTAGCGGGCGCGATGTCGTCCTGTCAAAAAACCAATGCGTTTCCACATAGACTGGTTGGTTGAACTAAAAGCTCTGATAAGATCTCTCGACCACACTGCGCGTGGAACTGGGCTTCCATTGTGTTATAATGGTTACCTGAAAATCGCGAAAAAACGAAAGGTTCCAGATAAGACAATACACGCATCGATCATAAAGAAGGAGTACAAGAGAATACCTTTATCCTCATAAACCACGCATAGGTATACATGTAGAGCGTTCGTATATGCGTTTACTTAGTGCGAGAAAATCGCCGCCTGGGTTCGTACTTCGTTGGCGATTTCGGTCTTCGAAGGCTTCACGATCGAGTGGACGCATTTGAAACGATGGATGGACGCACTTTTAGCGAAGGTTTCGACCACTTCTACGCAATTCTAAGTCCAAGAAAGCTTTCACGTTTCTCTCAACTTTTGGGGGAAGGAACGGTCATGTCTTTTCTTTCCTCTGAGCATGCGTCCTTCTGTTCGTCTCCTTTGCACGGATGCCGCTTCAGGCGAGCGCGAGATTCTCGCTGTCGCCGTCGCAGTTTCCGGTTGGCGGCGGTCACGTATTTCCGCAGACGCTTGGCGAGCCCGGCTGATAGCAGACGCCTAGCGTCCACGGGAATAGCGGAATGACCCTAGTAATGCTATCGCGTTTAAAAGCACAGCGAAGGAATTCGAACTGCAGCTTCAGAACAATCAACAGCGCTAAAACATAGGACAGACGTCCTGTCACAGCTAATAATACGCGTGCATTGGGTGCAGGGGCATGCTCACATTTTCTTGAATCAATTGGTTGACAATGAATTCGCAACTTTCCCGCCCCAGCTGAATCTGAATCCACCCCTAGCCTTCTTCCCTGTGGTCCCCGATCCCGCCTTCTAGCCATTAAGGTCTCTCCTGAAAAGGGACACGCGTGCCCTAATTCCACTGTGTGTCTGCTCCTCCCCCTAATCGTTTCCGGTAGAGGATTCTTCGGGCTGGGGTGAGTCTTACACCTTCAGTCACGTGTGCTTGGGCACCCGCACCATAATACCGAGAAACTTGTCCCAAGTGTCCGTCTCCGGCTGCTCAAGCTGATGTCCAACATCTCTTGTTGGACGTACAACAGGAACAAAAGACGGCTTGGGACAGCGCGGTAAGAGTGGTTGGTCTCGCGGGATTAACCGGGTGGACTTCAACCGGTGGGTGCCAGGAGACCGCTACTGCAGGTCGCTGCTGGACGTTTTACATGCAACCGGGCTGCATGCCTACCCTTAGGCTGTCCAGTGTGATCTATTTCCTGACCACCTGTGATTCTGCACCGCTTCTCTCTCTTCTTCATACTGTCTTAATTACTTCCATACTTTCTCTTTCTCCTCTCTTCTCATCTTTACATCTTCTTCATATGCCGTACGGCAAAAATACGGAGAAAAAAGACGTCCTGTTAACCAAACAACAGTCACTACTCGAATAAGTTGCAACGGAAGGAGGGAAAAAATCAAGGAAAACCACCTCCCATTGCCAATGGGAATTTGGTGAGTCGGCCATGACCTCGGGTGGCTGCTGTCATCGACCCTGGCCTATTCACCGGAGTGGTTGGATAACGTGGGGTGTTGTGTGGGGCGTCTCAGCCGAATATGATGCAATGAATTCGCTCGTCACAGTCATCAATACCGCTGGCGGCACCCAATCGTGGCTGTAGTAACCGGCACCCCGACAAAAGTGTGAAACGTTGCTTTATTTCCCGAGGCGCGCACTGTCAGCCTCACACTGAAGAACACCTAAGCCGGGTGGCGACAATATATACACAAAACGTCCCTGCCGCGCATGCGCTGCCAGCCAACCGCTGCGCTGACAAACACGATCGCGACACTACAGTGACGTTTTGCTCCGCTTCACGTCGCAGGAAAAACGCGTATACCTACGCAGCCGTAGTACGGGCTGGGATGCATTTGTTGAATTGCGGAGTGACTCATGAATGATTGATTGTAGGGTTTAACGCGCCGACGCAACGCAGGCGATGAGGCGCCGCCGTAGTGGAGGGCTCCGGATTAATTTTGACCACCTGGGGATCTTTAACGTGCGCCTGAAATCTCGCACAGACGGGCGTTTTGCTTTCGCCTCCATCAGAAAAGCGGCCGCCGCGGCCCGGGAATCGAACCCGCGACCTCGTGCTCAGCAGCGCAACGCCTTAGCCACTGAGCCACCGCGGCGGGTGCGGAGTTGACTCATGATCACTCGTGATATTGTATTGTCTCGAATGCACGATCCCCCCCTCCCACCCCCCGCCGCTAATTGAGGGCTCTCCGTAATGACGCTTTTTTCCTTGATCACCCCTGAAAGATTGCATACAATCCCTTGTTGCCAATTTTGTCTAGTATAAGAGCGATTCCCGCAACGCTGCGCCGGTTACCTCGCTCTGTCCGCGGACACCACTGGGGGTCGTGTGTTGCTGGGGGTCGACTACTGCGCGGGTTTGGCAATAGATGGAAACTTTCCGCTCACCCACGTAGTTGCCATTAGCCATGGCTGGCAACAACTAATAATAATTTTCGTGCCCGCGTCAAACTGGAGCTCGCTTGCTGTACGATCTCCTTAAATCAGGCGACACAACCGCGGTTCTGTTTCTCCATACCTCAACGGAAAATGGCTCGATGACGAACATGGTGCCTTATCGCGTAGACAGAGGAACCATTCAGCCTTGCCGAAAACGTGAAGGAGTTTTGTTTACAATTCCACAGCCCCGGTAGAAAAGAATATACAAAGCAACACTTTCGTTAGCGGTTTTCAGGAAGGGCTAAATATGTATTGACGAATTAAGACAGTGTGAAGAATAATAAAGCAGCGCGAAGAACGAAGTTCCGGGACTCGTGCATGAGACCGCCAGTGCACAATCGCAAAGGGAAGCAGTGTGTAGACGTAACGGGCCAGACTAATGAGTCGAGTAAACAAGGTCAACCCCACCCGGGTCCGAAAAAAAATACCATCCGCACAGGCAAGGAAGCGAAGGTTGCTAGAAGCGGTGTTAGGGGCTCCGTGTTCTACCCGCGGCGCACAAAGCGATGGTACATTAGAGATAAAACGCCCCGGTAAAATTTCCTGCACCTTCCGTGCAGCGATAGGCGAGTATGAGAAGGAATAATGATGGCATTTACTTCTCGGGTGCGGTGGACCGTCTAGTTATGGTCTAAGGAAATGCAGGTGAACTCGGGCGGTCCCTGACTGTCCACACGAGAACCCAGGAGACTACCTTTACCCACGTAAGGCCCAAGTAACGCACTTCGCTTTCTCTGAACAAAAGGCTTTCTGGCCCCGTTGAAAGATATTAGAAAAGAACAAGTTAGAAAGGCCTCCTGGGCTTGCTCCTAAGGACCAGTCAGTTGCGTCCTGTCGCAAACATTTATCGAAAGATCGACGTTGATTCGTTCTGAAACCTAGGCCAGGGTTACGTATATACCCACACAATAGCGCGCACCTTCATATACAATAACGAGTGCGGACACCGGCGAGGTGGTGTGCGCTCGTGGTGACAACACGCATTGTTTTTTGTCTTTGTTTTCTCTGCTCTTGAACTCCTCTACACAACCGTTACTCGGCATTCCGGATGCACGCAGGCGACGACGACGAACTTCAAGCCTACCAATTAGCCCAACAGTACGCTTTGCTAGACTTCAAACCAACACGTCTCACAATGCCCTTTGTTCCACCACATGTCTTCTTCGACGTACTCCTACAATTACGACCGCAGGAATGAACATACAACAGCGCATGGGAATGCCCTCACCGTAAACAAACTCTACTTTTGCAATTCCCAGAGCCGTGGGAGTACGGGCTGGCCAGCTCAGGACTTGAGAGCCAGGTATTTACGTTCAATCGAGCCAAGCAGTAGCGGTAGCCCGTGGTTTTCTGAACTGATAAGATTCCACCTACTTTTTGTCCCGGCTCTAATAAACTTTTTTTTTCAAAAACGTTCATTTTTCCTTTTCGTACTCGTAACCTTCGTCTTCTTTGGCGTTGGTGTCACAATTGACCAGAGGGGAATATTAGGCAGCACGTGATAAGCAGGAATATTCTCTGATTTCTTGTGCGCACAGACTAAATAAAAGAATCAATGCCCATTTGGAACCGCCTAATGAAGCCAGTGAAGCAAATGAGACGTGTTCTTGCACCTGGAACGCATCGGCTTCACAGAGTCATATGATGCGCACACTCTACTTTCCGTAATCTTCACCAACACTGACTTACGGAAACAGTGAAAGCAGTTACCGCGGTAATGTTGTGGAGCCCCTTTTAGCTTCTCCGACAGTAACCACGCAGTTGGGAGTAAAATCTACGATGGTGCCTGGAGACAAAGGTGAAAGAGAAAGGTGAAGCCGATCACGCAGAAGTCAAGAAAGAAGAGGAAGGGTGAGAGACGATCGTTTCGAAAGCTGCCTGAATTCCTGCCTACAACACGACGGTTGGTTTCGGCACTTCAAAGCAGGATACAGGCGAGTAAGTGAGTGCATAAACTTCGCAAGCGCGATCTCCGGGCGCTCTCCCGGTGGCCGGGGTCCTCCGTCCGGGATACCTTGGTGCTTGCTTACCTTACCTTGGTGCTTGCTTGCTTTGGTGGTACCTTACCACCGCATAGGATGGACGGCTAGGGCAAAGTTGGTCAGCACCCTCACCCGCTAACCGGGCGGTAATGTTGATTGATTGATTTGATTGTGGTGTTTAACGCGCCGACGCAACGCGGGCGATGAGGCGCGCCGTAGTGGAGGGCTCCGGATTAATTTTGACCACCTGGGGATCTTTAACGTGCGCCGAAATCTCGAACACACGGGCGTTTTTTGCTTTTCGCCTCCATCAGAAAAGCGGCCGCCGCGGCCGGGAATCACACCCGCGACCTCGTGCTCAGCAGCGGGCGGTAATGTTATAACGAATGAGAGGAAAATTGGTGTGTCGGCATGCAACTGTTATTTGAGGTGGGCCTATTTTTGGGCAATGTTGACATGTAGCTGGGTATTGTGTGGTAAACATGGCGTGAAGAAGAGCGTTTTGAGGTCTGCCTTTTTTTTTTCAGGGTAGTAGCTTCTTGTCGGGAGAGTTGTGAATTTGGTGGAGGAAATTTTTGGCGGGGTAATTGTTAAGGGGTGAGAATGTCGGAATGGCTGAGGATGAAAGAAAAGATGAGTGTTCGTTGGTCTGGGGGGTGACTTACTGGTGACCGTGACCTCGGGCACCGGCGTGTACCGCTTCGTTTCCCCGCTGCGCCATGTGCCAGGTATTCCATAGCATATTCCTTGTGTTCAATGCATTGTAGGTGAGGGTAAGTTGGTCACGCAAGTCAGTGATTCTTCCGAATTTTTCTTCCGTAAGCCCCTTCGATTTCGTGCATGTCATAACCCCGAGTGTTCAACATCGTCATTTCCCTTGGACACATCGCTCCCTACTCTACTCTCATTAACTGAAGCAAGTAAGTTGCCAGTGAAATAACTTTATATAAGGTATATGAAGCAACTTTTTCTAGCCGTTATGTGTCACAAGTTTGGTTTTATGTGGTAATTTTGGATGAATGGCGACGGGAAAGTTTCGCAAAAGAATGGTCTGAAAGGGCCAAAGAGGAAAGCAGTTGTGGGATGCGTACACTATGATAACTAACATTTTAGCCTGGCGCATTAGATAATAGAATGAAAGGGTAACTTTATCGACAGCCATTATTGCAAACCAAGACGTTGAAGCGAATGTCGGAGTGTTTAACCAACTATGATCTAATGGTTATACGCACGGCAGCACATATTCGTTGTCAACCTTTACACAGAAGAGTGTGCGTGCCTTTGTGACGCAAAGGTACCGCCTCTCACATCTGCACAGAGGCTATGTGTTGAAGTCCAGGTTCATTCGGGATTTCTTTTTCGTTTTTTTTTTTCGCAAATGCAAGGTTTAAAGGAACCGCTCAGTTAATTACGTTTGTATACTTTTTTTTTTCGCTGGAATGGAACAGAAATCGTTACGGAGCTGTCGTCAGTGGGCGCATTAAGCGCTGCGGTTGGCTCTTTTAGGGCAAATGCTTAATTTATCTAACCTATACGCCGATACGACCCTTTTAGCTCGCTGTCCGCAGTGCGCGTATATAGGCGCTGTTCATAGTCTGTGAAGTAAGGAAATTGTCCGTATAGGCATCCTGGAAAAGTTGCACGAAGGCTTGCTTGTCGCCAGAACCCTTGATGAAAATTCATAGAACCGAGCGCTGCTGCTATGTTCAATGTGAAAATAAGACGTGCACACTTGCAGACCTCCTATTATGGTGACCTTTCGGCCAACGCCAACGCTGTCCTCCCTAGAATTTGCGCTACCTTCAGTCCCATTATACCCATAATGTCGCTAAAGGCTACATGGAAAGAGAGACTCACCTAAACGGAACAATATTTTCTCTCTGCGGCGTCGAAGAATACCATAGTCCGTTAGCACGTGTCATATACATCGACGATGTTTAAACAGACTGCGTAAGCGCTCGACACCGAAGGGAGATAACGACAAGGGGACACTCCTCTGGACGCACGACGCGTCTTCACGCGTGCCGCAGCCGCGGTGGTGGATTCGGCCAACCATAAATTAGACCTACCGACTTGTGTTGACCCGTGGCTTCTTCTAGTAAGAGACGCCTTGTTTTAAAGCAAAGCTTTCTACCTTACCAGCCAACGGTTCTTTCGCGGTGTGCGGAACAATAAACTCCCAACGCGGCGGAGGCGTCGGCGGGGGGTGGGGGGGGGGGGGAAGGGGGGGAGGGGGGTGGAGTTTTACTTATGGCGCAGCGAATTCACCCAGCGTTCCCCGCGCGGATGTCACTGCTCACCGGCGGGCGCGTCGGCGTTACGGCTTTGTCGTCTGCTTTAGCGGCGGTTGTTTTAGGCCTGTTTGGTTCAGCTTCGCGTACATTCCGCAATTACTTCGCACGGCTTGATTAACTTGTTCGACAGCACCTCCTGGGTAGCCCGGACCCGACGAATTAAGTGTACATACGGCAAAGATACGTTAAGGATTGGTTTGCAGGGGCGAGAAAACAAATTTACAGACCACTTACAGACGTCTGGCCGCAAGAGAACAGCCACCTTTTACGCACTGCTTGTCACGAATGGGTCTGCGAATACCAATTCGATTGTGTTTTAACAGGTATCACAAAAGACGAATGGAGCAACTAGTTTGATAAATAGCGATTATAAAAGTTCTGTGAGCATTCTCGCAATTCTCGAACTTATGAAACTATTTAGTTTAAATCTTTACAAAAAGGTAATCTCTAAGCTCCCAAGCCGATGGTTTCGGCGTCTGCGCTTGTGTCGCGCGGTGGTGTAGCCCCAAGCTAGCACATCAGGAAGGCTTTGTTCCGCTGTCTCACCCTTAGAAAGGCGCTGTTCTCGGTTTTTCTTTCTCCCGACTTCTCCCGACTCAAAATTGTGAAATCATGGTCCTTCGTGACGTACAAACGCTGTGATAAGCCGCCGAAGCGGCATGCATAGTGACGTAAACCAATGCAAATGAGCCACGGATATTCTACATTCCACAATCGCGGCCGAGCGTTGAAGCAAAAATTATGCTTGCGCCATCTGTGACAGCGACTTTTTATCGCTTTCCTTGTTCCCTTTTGTATGTACGCCACTCAAAGAGCCACAGGAGGCGGTTGTTTTGACGGAGGCTGGAAACGAGAAGCCGTGGGGGTGCGACATTCTAGCGCAGGTTAAAGGGGACAGGCAACCGATTTTTGTGGCGTTTATGTTCTCTAGCTCATTAGAAAGACAGCGTTTTATATAGCCCGGTAACCACAAGTAATTTTTAAACAAATTGGCGGAAATTACTTTAATTTGGCAGCAAACTTCCTGAAATCGGAAGGGTTGCGGTTCGTAGTGTCGAAACTTGACACTACAATATGCGTCCCTGTCACGTGACCTGCAAACCTAGCAGCTACTGTAACTGCTGAAACTTTATTTACGCATTGAAAATTTTTTAACACAAGTATTTGTACAAGGTTAAATTGTAAATGATTTCTAAACATTATTTTGAAATTTTTAAAGACACGCCGCCCGCCGTCGCTGGGTGGCTCTCAGTGTGGCTAACTGAGCCTCCATGCCCAGACTCACCGGCAGCGTTCAGTGAACAGACCCGCGAAGGAGCTTTGACGATTCTGCCTCAGTCAGGGGCGTTTGTTCTGCCAAAATATTTGATTTCAGTTTCTCAATATGCCAATGGCAGCTTTAAAAAAAAATGTCGCGCCCGGGGAGAATCAAACTTCCCACCTCCACAACGTGAAGCCAGTTCTACCTATCGTCTATCCCAACAGATGGCGCATTCGTGCAAAATAAACCGTTACATTAAAAACACATAACGGAACAGGAAAGCCTGCGATTCAAACTTTTTTTAGCTGGGGACAAGTTTTAAATATCATTTTTCACTTCGCATACAGACAAAGTTTGTTGCCGAGCTACTCTATGTCCTAGTTGCCAGCATTACTTTGGGAGGGACACATACGACTCGTAGATATAAAATTTCGATTTCAAAAGTCTAGGGCGTTATTAGCAAAACCGTTTCTCGTCAGGGTGCTTTAAGTGGATGCCCTTCCATTTGGGATAGACAATATGTACTCGACAAAAATCGGTTGTCTGTCCCTTTAAAGAATGCAAGTGCACCAAACTAACCCTTCTTACCTCACGTGTATGCTACCGCAGGCACAGCTTTGGCGCGTATAGCGAAAACTTCAGCTTAGAAGAGGTGGATGCGGACGCGCTTCTTGGACATTCACATCCTTAGTACGCTCAACATGCCGAATTGGTCTTTCGAAATTTGCTTGGAAGGGGAAACGTGCGCTTTGTAACAGTATAACTCCGGAGCTTTCTTTCGAACTGAGTCCAATTTAACTGAGCGCAATTTCTGAAACAAGCAATTTGTTTGCTAACGGACTTCAAGGGACACTGAAGTGAATTTGTCAAGCTCCCGTTTTTGCTTGCACTGTGTAGACTGGCTCAAATTAACACACTATTCATTGTTTATCCGGTTGACAAATCGGTAATTATTTTACAAAGCGCGAAAGAAGAAAAACTACTATGCGCGGTTTGCGGCGGCCGCACCAACTACAGGCTGTGACGTCAGGAGGGGGGGGGGCACCGTGATTGGACGATGCCCAAGGTTAGCAATCAAAAGTTTCGGTTTCGGTTTCGGTTCTGTAAAACAACACGCTTGACATCTGATGGCGTTGTTGGATGGGCATTCTCGATTTCTCAATTATCGCCGTACCGCGCTTCTGCCATGTTGTCGGCTGTCAAATGTCTAAGATAAACCTCCCAGGGCGGCTTGGAATCGCAGAAATCACTAGACGAGGCCTACGCAGTGGATGAACGCCCTCCGCGTCACCGCAGACTCTCAAATGCCATGCACTTTTCCCGCATATTCGGAGCTTGCCTCACTCATGTCTGTTCGTAAAAATCTAGTTCGCACCAGGCCAAGGGTGTGCTGATTCAGGCCTGGGCCCACTGCCCGCAAGCAGTCGGTGCTTGTGGCAACAGCACGCCAACGAGAACTCGCTAGCGCGTCATTGTCAGTATGCGCGCGTTCTGCGATCTCGCTCGTGGAGCAGTGAACGTTACGGCCCAAAAATGGTGAACTCAGTTCAGAAAAATACGGCCGCATACGAAAAAATCAACTTACAAAAAAAAATGCACGTACCCTAGGGGATTCGAACTCGCGACTTTTCAAAACTAATTCCAGCGCCTCAGACCGCTAGGCCACGAGCCGGCTCTGGCCGTATTGGAATATATAAGGTTTATAATGTATGACCAGTTTACACTTTTATTTATTTTAAGCATTTTAAGTACTTATGTGACTATTTGTTGTATATCACTCCTGCAGTAAGTGTCCCCCAAACTTCCACAATATCTCACGTCTAGCAATTGCATTTCTTTGACGGAAAAGCGTTCGCAGATGTGCGGTCGTGTTGCTGACCGCTGTGCTTGTTTACCCAGCGCAAAAAGTGCTTCCTGCTCCCTAGTTTTGCGCTGTACGGTAAAAGTTTCAGGTGATTTTATTTTCTTAGTACCTATATTGACTTCGCCGACTCTTCTCCCGCCTTCAATTGGCCTTAGATTTTCCTACTAGCGTAAAGTCAGCGAAGCATCGTATGTGCACTTGTGCAGCGCTTGTGTGGAGCGACCCGGACTCTGAGTTTGACACAGTGTACAAACTAACAAAGTAAGGAAAGGCACATTCTTTCATTCACAAAGGTGTTGTGGCTTAGTTCAATTGAGCGAGCGAATTGCGACGACCCGTCGGCGGGCCGGCGGACGAAACGCTGGGCCGACTGACTCGATCGGTAGGTCGGCTGGTCGGCGAACCGTGCAGTAGCGCAGCCATTTTCCAGCTCATCTCCTGCTGACGTCACACGAAAACGCCACAGAAAATGGGCGAGCGTAAAGAGAGGAGGACAGCATTTTCGAATTGATTTTTCTACTAAATAAATTCGCGTAAACGCGGCCAGAGTGGTCGAAACAATGCCTACGGACTCCGAACTACAATTTGCGCTAGTAATCCCGCAATGTTTACAAATCACTTCAGTGTCCCTTTAAATGCTACGCTGCCACAGCTGGCTTCCCTAGCTGACATGTTCAACATGTTATATTATAGCTTTGACAGCGTTGCATTTAGGCCCGGTCACAAATTTTCGCTTGTTTCTGAATTCAGTTCACGTGGATTTCACTCATTTCGCAAAAAATAGCTCTTCTAGTCTATTCTGTTAGGACGGTCGAGACAGCCACCCCACTTAGTCCGAATGACTGCACAAAATCTAAGGGCTCATGCTTAGGCAAGTTGGTTTTCCGCGTGCTTGAATTTATAGCGCCACAAACAAGGGCGAGAAGGAGGATGGCAGCCACAGGCAGTGTGTGTCGACTTCAACCGAGCAGCTAACAAAAGAAAAACAAGGATTCTCCGTCTGACACATTCGAACAGCTCATTTCCACAGCCCCATTCCACGCCACTGTATTACAGCCCCCATAGCTGCGGCACCATAGCTACAATCCACCGTGTGGTCTGGGCAAGCCAGTTTAAGCAACCTTGATCCATTCCCTTCCTAAGCACGAGCAGTGAGCATGCCAGCTCAAACCTGAGTAGGCAGCTCTGGCTCGGTGCAAGAGCGAAGACGGCCGGCCGCACTGATGGAGTCCTGGGCTTGAGATCCCGTCCACTAACCAGCTCCACATCACTGTTCAAAAATGTTTTGTTCTTCCACCACCACCTTTTCCCTCTGGTTGCAATCTGAATTAAATACTGTGCAAAAAATGCGGTTGTTCCCTCTTCCATAGGAATAGGTAAAACACGAAAGCGAAAGGTACCTTCACAGGAGTAGTTGAATGTTTATTATGCATCGATATGAACTTGCACATCGCTATCTATATTTCATCGGTATGGCACTGCTGTACGCATCAATGTTAGACACTGGATTGCACGCGCCGGAACATTGCGTAAATCCGACTGAAACCACACGAGCGCAAACCATCCGTGCGAACGAAACCAAACGGGTTGTCACCGAATCGTTTGGTCCGCTGCACCGAAAGGAGCAACGGACCGTCGGCTTCCCCGCAGCGTACGCTGCGGCTTCTCCGTACACGTAGGCGCTGGCATCGAGGCGCCAACTGTCTGTCGGCGCTCATTAGCGTCATGATGCACTACTTCGCTTCGCCTCTCCTAGATGGCAGCACTATAATAAAGGAAACATATAAGGCGCGTTCGTCGTCCTATTCACGCGTCCGTTGATAGCGCAATCGGGAGCGCGTTTCGTACCTCCCGTGGCGGCGAAAGAGGTCGTGGCTGGAATTCAGGCGCAGCCACGTCAATTGAAGTTTTTCTGGCGATGTCATTTCCGTGACGAATATGACGAAGTGAGATTTTAGTGGACCCCCGGCATAAAACACTGTCGTGTTAACAAAATGCTCAGGTATTTAAGCTCTCTTCCGTGGAGTAACGAACAAGCTGCGCCACACCGTGCAGACACTTCCGATGCTGCGGCAAACAGGCCTGGTGTTTCGGCGAGTGCTGTGGCTACAGGCGCTGCGGCGCCACTGGCTCGCTCGGATCCTCGAGCTGCTCATCGTGACCCTGTGTTTCGCACAACTGCGCAACTACTCGCGGCCCAAGGTGTCGTCGGATGTCACGGAGGCGCCCCAGGACGACTCCCACCCTGGCTTCGTCCCGGCCGTCACGTACCCGGCCCTCACGCTGGCGCAACTGGTGGACGAGGCGACGCCCCAGTCGAAGAACCGCACTGCAGTGTGCTACGGTCCGTTTGAACTCTACACGGACACGCTCATGAAGATCGCCTTCCCGGGAGAAGGCACAAGAAGATCGCGCCAGGAGCTGGAGAGGGCAGCAGGAGAAGGAGGGAATCACGCCGGTGACGGTAAGCCTACCGTGGGCGTCGTTGCCGACATTCATCGGTGGCGCCTGCGGGTCTAGCGCAAAGGGAGGAGACATCGCGCAACCCTACCACTGGTGCCCCAGTGGTAGATTATCGTATACGCGCTGTAACACGGTATTCGCTCTTTCCAGCGACGCTAGTGACGCCGCGCGGAATTTGTCCGAAGCCGGGAGACGATGATCGGCGGACCGGTCGCTCCGGCGGAAACGGCCGGCGGCATCAGCGCGGCCTCGAAGATGCAAAAGAAAAATAGCAGTCGCCAGTATAGTAATCTACAATGCCGTATAAATAATCGGAAAATATGGGCTGAACGAGCTTGCAGATTATCTCAACTTTCTTGAAGCTATAGAAGCTGCGGGTAAATGAAAGAGTTTTGGGCCTCATCGGTGTCTGTTGCAGAGTAAAACGGGTCTTTCGGACCCACGCGTGCGTACGTGGTGCTGAAATTATTCTTTACTGAATTACGGGTACCACATTTATTAGTTCTTTGCTGTCAGGGCGCCGATATTGTAGGATTTTTGTATAACCTTGTGATCGTCATTTTCGGATACTATTTACATTTACTGCCGCATAATGTTTCAATCGTTCTTCACTTATCTGTTGTTAGAATGGCTCAATTCCACTGCTTTCAAACAATAAGCAGCAGAGGCTGTTCAACCCGCTTGCTTTTATTCGCAAACAAGAAACACATGAAAACTTGTTGCACACGAAGGTGAGAAGCAAATGTGGTCATGCGTATATTGATTTATTGATTGATTATTGATTTATATTGGAATAATCATGTTGAAGCAAGATGCTTTAGGAATGATAATATTAAAACTTGTTCAAGTGCGAGCTCTTGAATGCATATGGTAACCCCCGTTTTTGTTTCGGTAACAAGCATCGGCACCCTTAATAATCTTACCGGCTGTCAAATGAAGATAACGTAATTTAAGCCAATAGATGTCTCTTAAATTAATTATCAGAACCCAAAAGCGCACCCGTAAACTACTGTCTGTATTTTCATGTACGCTTCAATATCACACGCCAGTGTATGCTACATGCACGCGTAAATACGTAGGCTTATAATACTTTATTTCATATAATGCTAGCACGTTCGTTTGTATAACCCTTGATATGACGTAATGGGAGCCTCGTCTTTGCGGTTTTACTGCCCAAAGTCATAACTAGGCTTTACCTGCATGCCAAGCAAAACACCGCAATACGCACATATCGCCCGCGCATGGTACGGATGGGCTTCTGCGTAGTATGTACACAGGGAAGAAATGAACAAGTTTAAAGTAAAACGCACACTGCGATGACGCTCACTGGAATAATATCCCAAAACTTAAGCGGTGCACATTGTGTCGCAGGTTGTTTGCGCAATGAGCCGGGATTGTTCTCAAACAACTGCCGTGCGGCCTGAGCCATGCACAGCGGACTGCCTCGCACGCAGCGTTTTTTACACCGCTACGACAGCCTGAAACGAATCGAATGTTGCCTCGCAATCAGCACCGTATACCTGTGTTTATTTTGTTTTAGAAAGTAGCTGTTTCAAGCAGAACTACAGGCTTTTAGGCCGCTACTGATGCTGGCGCGCATGCTGCTACGGGGGCCTGATCACCGTCTCGTCCGCCATTGCCGTTTTCCGCAGCGCCACCTGTAGGGGCTGGATACAGCGGTATCATAGGTATCGGAGGGGATGGGTAGAGACTTTTATTTCTAGTCATCACAACAGCGCGTTTTAAGCGCCGAAAATTGGCGGACAGAACATCGTTTTAGGCCTCCAGCGTCGTAAACATGGGCGCCATAAAGTTTCACATAAATGCATCATCATCATCATCACCAGCCTATCTACGCCCACTGCAGGGCAAAGGCCTCTCCCATTATTCTCCAATTACCTCGGTCCTGTGCCAACTGTGACCAATTTATCCCCGCAAACTTCTTGATCTCATCTGCCCATCTAACTTTATAAGGTTCGCACGTTAAACGTTGCCAGGTTCAGATTCCATTGGCGGCCTGTCCGGATCCAGGCATTCTTAGCACCCTCTGCTGCGTCACAGGTCTGACCGCCGCCGTGGTCAGTTGCTTCGCAGCCGCTGGGGACTGAGGGCCGAGGGTTAATTGGCGTGTTCATGGGAGGTTGTGGCCGTTACTGCACCAGGGTGGCCAATCCTGCTCTGGTGAGGGAGTGCATTACCGGCAATGGTCGCCGGGGTCAGGCCGCACCCAAGCCCCTTTGTGCAATTCCATCAATACGCGGATTTTTTTTTCTTTTTTTTTTTAATCCGGTGGGAATTGTCCGGCACCGGGATTCGAACCACGGTCCTTCTGCACGCGAGGCGGGTGTTCTACCTCTACGCCATCGCTGCATCCACCGCTGCATCCATCGCTGCATCCACATAAATGCAAATAAATTCAAATGAAGACGAGCGCGACCTGTGCACGCGACAGGAAACCAGAAATGTTGTTTACGGTGGCAGAAAAACGCCAACAGGTGAAAATAACGGTGCACTTGTCCCATAAAACTTGTGGACTAATTACGAGCCATTGGTTTAATTCAACAAGCGCGCTGCCCACAGCCATGTTCAACGACCACTGTCACTTGCTTGGCGTCGCATATAGTGAAAAACGCATGAAAAGGATACTTGAAAGCAGGGAATACTTATTATAAAATGACTACTTTATGTTATATATTCATGACACAATTAAATTGCGGCACAACAAAAACAGGCGCTGAACGAATTCAGAGAACCTTGCAGTGACGCGCAAAAGTTGAATGGCGAAGCTGTTGTGGGTGATCATGGACAGACACAAAGTTGACTTTTAGTACCGTCGTGATTGACGTAAGCTGCATAACATTGCAACGGCGTTGTGTTGAGCTAGGATGGAGTGAGCTCGTCCTTTTCGTCGACGCTTTCGTGCGCCACTCTGCAAACGCGACGTATCGTCTTTAGCGGATGCTTTGCACGCCGAGCATCTCGAATCTTCCTCGGCCATTCGAACTAGCCGCGGCCGGGCCGTGTGGAGTCAGTGATCACTTACAGGCCAAGCGCGTAGCCAGCAATTTTTTTCCGGGTGGGGGGGTCCCGCGGACGACCAAAAGATTGAACGGGGAAATAGGTAGGCAAGGCTTCTTGCACGTTGTTTTCCAAACGAAGCTTGAAATGACTAACTTTAACATGCCATTTGTGTACGCTTAACGCTAACAGTAAAGCCCACAGTAGATGATGATGGTGATAATGATGATGACCTAAATTCCCGCTCGCCGGTCTGTGGGTAGGCCGCGGGTGATTCGTTCGTTTGGAGAGCAGGCGGTTATGCGGGCATGCGCTCGTTAGCGTGATCATAAGTGTGCTCGTGAGTAGCGCGCGGTCCCCGAAGTTCGTCAGGCGGAAGTTGAGGCCAACACTGGGTATCAAAACTCGCGTGCTTTAGATTTTCCTTTAGAAGGGGTCGGTAAGGCGATGGCAAACGTCGGCAAAACTCTTTTTTTCAATAAAGAGCCTTCCCTCTCTCCTTTATAAAAGGGACTACTAAGTTTTCTTATCAGCTATGAAGTACAGTCGAGCACGATTTCAAGGTTCTCGCCCCATCATTGAGCGGCCACGCGTGCCACGGTCCTACGGGTTGAACTATGAAAATCAAGATTTCGCCCTCTTCTCTCCCTTGCTGGCTGTTCTATTTTACAACAATGGCCGGCACGACTGATTTGCCACGTGTTGTGTTTCTAGCTTTACATTCGTGGTTATCAAGCACAGACTTCGTTACCTTTTATCTACGCCGACGATAAAGAAACTGGCATGGAAGATTGACTAAAGCTGGTGTTCTGTCGGTTTGATTTGAAAGAGTAGCTTTCCCGCGTTAACCTTCGAATCGCAGTGGACTGTACGTGCGGCACATTCGTATATTATGGCAGTGAAGCTAGCAAACGTCGGTTTCGTCATTAAGTAATCGCCTTTTGTTATTTTTTGGGCTACTAACGTGAATAGTTAACTTACGCTAAGAGGAGTCCCTTATTGCACTGATGTTGAACGTTGAGCTTGTTGCACGTTTCTTAAATTTCATGCTATTTCTATCCGTTAAATCGAGCAGACATGGCTTCAGAAAAACTCTGGGTAAGCAAGTACAGAATGCTGATTCTAACCAAGAGGGAGGTCAATGAAACAATGGAATAGTGCCACAAAGACAAAGCTCGCAATAAAGGGAATTGTACAGTTTTGTTGATGCGGAGGAAATACAAGACTGGCAGAGCAACGCTTTTCATACCGCAAAAATTATGGAACTGGAATAGTCAATTAAATTTGATGTTGGTAGAAAAATGAACATATCAAGGATTGATAGTTTACTGAACAAAATACAGTCACATGCCCCGTCATGTGATTGTACTTTGTACCAGTGTAAAGACAAGGCATAACACGCTAAAATCAAGACAACATGTATGCCTATGTGACGCTTTTCCCAGCTGTTCCGCCATTTCCCGGCCGTGCTGTTCCGCCAGCGAAACAGCGGGAGTGCCTCGATGGGCTAGCGGCAGCTTCCCGGCGCAGCTCGGTGTATCCGGCGCGAAATGCAGCCGGGCTGTATATGTTGAGATGTGCAGCATCTGGAGCGGGCACAGGGATCAGACGTTGACGTAGCCCTTGTTTTCAGATTTATATGAGCAAGAATGTCCTTAAAACTGCAGGTTCAGCGCCTGTAGGGGACTTCAGCCGGTTCTTCAGGCTAGTTAAACCGTACCCCAACCTGGAACGAAACATTTCGGGGGGGAGGAGAGGGGCACGGGCCCCGGTGTCCCCCCCCCCCCCCTGGCTACGTCCCTGCTTACAGCAGTTTACACATTCAAGTCGCGGCTCGTCTAGCGGCAGAGAGCGCATGCGCCCGTTAACACGAGGACGAACGAACGAGGGGCGTACGCTATGACGTGTTTTTCTCGTTCCTAGCAAGCGTTGCCACGATACGGCGAACACTGGAGTTTTAATGCGTAGCATTCTTTGCCGACCCTGTAATGCCCTGCATTTCCACAAAAATTGAGATATCGCGGAAGTTCTAGCTGTAATCGCTAAAATGGCGTAAATTGAGACAACTGGTCACAAGGAATTTAGAAAAACTAAAAAAAATTTTTTTTGAGAAATTCGGATAGTTATCTACTAATGCGTAGCATTCTTGTGCCGCGTGTATTGAGTGGGAGTTATTACAGTCAGTTTTTGGTTTTTCTAAATCACGTTCGACAAATTGTCTCAATTTACGCTATTACAACGATTCGAAGTGGAACATTCGCGAAATGTTCCACTGTGGAAATGCAGGATGTTACACGGTTCGCCGGTTTTCTATATTATTTTATATTTGTTTATTTTTTTAGTTTCTCAAAATTTCGTTCGTCCAGTTATCTCCTCTACGCTATTGTAGCGATTACAGACAGAATCTGCATTATTGTAGGATGTTACACTGTTCGCCAGTTTTCATAATTATTTTATATTTTCCTATTTTTTTATTTTTTTTTAAATTTCGTTAAACATTTATTTATTTGCGCTATTATAACGATTACAGAGGGAAACTTTCCCGAAATCTGCAGCATTGTGGAAATGCCATACGTTATACGTTTTGTCATTTCCCTAATTTTTAAGTATTCTTCTTATGTTTTCAGTTTCTTAAAAGTTCGTCTGATCAATTATATCCATTTACGTTATTATAACGATTACACTTGGAACTTATCCGAAATCTGCACTATTGTGGAAATGCAGGGCGTTACAAGGTTCGCAATTTTCCGCAATTATTTTATATTTTTCTTATTTTTTCAGTTTTCTGAATTTCGTTCGACCAATTATCTCGATTTACGCTAATATGACGATTACAGGTAGAACTTTCCCGAAAACTGCATTATTGAGGAAATGCAGGGCGTTAGGCGGTCCTGATTGTGGGGATACTCGGCAAAGAATGCTACGCATTAAGAAAAAATGGGGTTGATCCCTCTTGCACAGGAACCGTCAAAACACGAAAGTGAAATGTGCCTTCACAGGAGCAGTTGAATATTTACTATGCGTCAATATGAACGTGCAAATCTCTGTTTATATTTCTTCGCTATGGCACCGTTAGACGCATCAACGTTGGACACTGGATGGCACGCTCCGGAACATTGCGTAAATCCGACTGAAACCACAGGTCCGTGCGTCCGTGCGTGCGAATGAAACCAAACGGGTTGTCAGCGAATCGTTTGGTGAACCGTGTGTTCACCAAACGATTTGCTGACAACCCGTTTGGTTTCATTCGCAGGGACTGCAGCGAAAAGAGCAGCGGACCGTGTCACGAGCGGGACATCCGAAGTCGGCTTCTCCGCAGCGTACGCTGCGGCTTCTCCGTACACGTAGGCGCTGGCATTGAAGCGCCCAGCTGTCGGCTCCCATTAGCGTCATGATGCACTACTTCGCTTCGCCTCTCCTAGATGGCAGCACCATCTGAAGAAGGAGCTGCACAGAGATATGGCCACCGCGGGGTGAGGGGGAAACGACGCTGGCGGAGGCATTGGCTTGGGATTTGGGGCGAGGGGGAAAACCTCAACTTCAAGGCCATAGCGGGGTGACGAAGAGGAGCCTGGAGTGGGTGGTGGAGGAAAAGTAGGGAAGGGATGGGTACGAAGGGCGGTCGTAAATCATGCCGGACGAAGAATTAGACAGCGAAGGGAGACAAAAGGGGGGTGGGGGCGATGAGTTTAAAAAACAGAAAAGAGGGAGAAGTGGGGGGGATGGAAGCAAATCTATAGGTTAGCTGGGAGTAGAGCAAGTAAACGTAATAAAACCGGCAAGTCCGTTGCTGACAACCGACGCCCTCGAATTCAAAGGGAAAGCACACTACAATAGCATCATCATTCATCAGATACAACATAGAGTTTCCTACTCAATATCACTAGAGGGAAATCTGGCGCCACTGTCTAGGGAGCCGCGCTTCAGCGAGCGTGCCCGTCATTGTACCGTAGGCAGCAGGAACGTTCCACTTGTCCTTGGCATGGCTCACGAACAGGCTGAAAAGTTGGCTTTGGCTGCGAAAATGCAACAATATTGCTGCGGAACGTTAATCGAATTCGTTCTGTTATTATAAATTGGAGCTCCAGAAAGATTTATTTGTCAGGGATCATTTAGAAGCTTCATGGAAGATGAATAAAAAAACAATGTTACCCCTTTTGGCTTCAAGACAAAAAAGAAGACATGTGGCTAACTATCTTGCTCCGTGTGGCTAACCAAGCCAAGGAGGCGAGGAACGTCGCTAGCTGCTATGGCGCCGCCCACGGCGGCCCGCGAATTCAGTGCCAGATTTCCCTCTAGTATATATTAGTATGAAACTCTATGGGATACAAGGCGCGTTCGTCGTCCTATTCAGGCGTCCGTTTCGTACCTCCCGTTGCGTCGAAAGAGGTCGTGGCTGGAATTCAGGCGCAGCCACGTCAATTGAAGTTTTTCTGGCGATGTCATTTCCGTGGCGGATATGACGGCGTGAGATCTTGGTGGACCCCGGCATAAAACGCTTTCGTGTTAAAATATAAAATTCCGAAAATGGAGAACCGTGGAACGCCTTGCATTTCCATACATATTTTGCGAAAGTTGCAAATGTAATTGTTGTATTTACGTAAATGTAGATAATTTGTCTTTCGAAATTTTGAAAAAATAAAAAATAAGAAAAATGTTGAAAAATTACGGAAAACGGCAAAAGGTATAATGCATGAATAACGTGGGAAACTGGGCATGTTGGTACATAATCTAGGCAAAACAGCGCAAAAAAACATAGCCCATTCCGTTCTCTTTTTACTCATATTTACTGTGTTTATGTGTATGGCAACCTTGTACAATGAGTAGATAAAACTGTGCCACCTAGTCGAACAAGGCCAATTTCTACTGTGCAGGAAATAAAAAAGTGTAACTCGTATACTTTCTGTGCTGGGGCATTGAAACTTTTCTGTAATGTACAGGACGGGTACGCAAACGCTTTGTATATTTCAGAATATTTTTCATTTTTACTACTTTTATGTAGTGACCACATTACTATAACTTTTCTATGAAATTTTCAATTATTGTTGTCTTTTAAGATTTTTTTCGCATATTACGTTCTGATTTTATTTTTGAAAAATGACACATTTCAAAGATATGTTTACTTAGCTTTCTATTGATATATATCATTACACTATCACCATTATATTATTTATTACAAAAAATATGTAATAAAACCTATGAAAAGTCGCGCATTTTCCCACGGTAACGAAAGAGTTAAGGCGTAAGAGATGCACTTGCGCAGTGATGTTTCGCCGTTGGCTCTCCAAATAGCAGTGGTGTGCTAAAAGGCATGTTCGATGCACAAGTACAATTGGATTTGAGAGTCCTTCTAGAAAGAAGGGTGCCAGTTTACATGCATGAAGAAATTTTTAGAGCACATTGAACGTAGTCTAACAATCACTGCTGAAATTGCGGAAACAGTAGACACCCACCATCATCTCTATATTTTTGGATTCAGAATTGTTCTTCTTGTCACTGAGAATGAGCGCGCCCATTCCGCAGCTGATAGCGGTCGTTTTCCGGTACTGAGGTTGCAATAGAGGAATAGGCCTCCTGGTAACATGCCTGGTGACAGGAATAACAATCTCTAACTCCACTCGAAACGGATACGTAAGGCTAAATAGTATTCATATAGGCGCCGATTTAGAAAATAGGCGCTCATATAGATTTATAAGCATTTAGGCATAAACGACAAAATAGGCATTTCTAGGCGCTGCAGGAACACAACAAAAGCCCGTCTTAAGTTTTAAATTGTGCTCATATATTGAATTTGAGCGAGAGAAGCACAAGGAACAAAATAAGAATTTGCCTAAAACCAGTCTTTGCTGATTAGGCATGAGACGCGAAAGTTGTGATTATTATAATGATTTTGAAATTAACTTATTGGGAATTGATTATGAGAACAAAATTTTGTCTAATGTGACATGGAGAATACCATAAAGGCTAAAAAAAGCATGTTGCAAAGGGCTAATGACGAGCCTAACTGAGGGAGAGTAATCGTAGGATGCAAAAGACATCGGAGTGATTGATTTATTCCAAGGTTTACCGCACCCACGCAACGCAGGCGATGAGGCGCGCCGTTGTGGAGGGTTTCAGATTAATTTTGACCACCTGGGGATCTTTAACGTGCGCCGAAATCTCGTGCACACGGGCGTTTCTGCTTTTCGCCTCCATCAGAAAAGCGGCCACCGCGGCCGGGAATCGAACCCGCGACCTCGTGCTCAGCAGCGCAACGCCTTAGCCACTGAGTCACCGCGGCAGGTCTAATTAGCAGCCTTTGATAGTGTGAGACGTCGGAGGACTCTTCATAGCATTCCTACTTGGGTAAAAGAAATGTAGACGGTGTCCAATGCTGCCCATAATAGAGTTGCTAGAAAATGTTTCAAACCAATGAAGCATAGGCGCCCATACATAAGGCATACGGCGCGCTGCTCCGATGAGGCCCACCATCGGCTGCGCCCTCCGCCTGTGGCAGGAGATGTACGCCGCAGCCGCCCAGTAGACAGGCGTTCGCCATAGCGAACATTAAAATCAAGTGAGCTAAGTTTCTCCGCGTGGATTTATTGATTATCGCCAATGAGGGAAAGGCAAGAACCGTTTCAAAGCAAGCTCATTTTTGGCGCGTGTGAGTAATGCCATGGCGTATAAAACTGCGCTCTCAAAGAAAACAAAAAACCCATAAACAAGAAGTCTTACGCAGTTGGGCTTCAGGTTTCAAATCATTTCTAATTAAATTTTGCGCTATCTACTCGCACGTATTATTGCACGTGCTTAAGGCAGAAGCTCGTGTGACATTGAAAAGTCGGCCGGCATGCAGGGAGCGTTAACGAGCGCTGGTTGGTTCGTGCGTGCCCCGCACTTACGAATATACACATGCTAAGGTCGAAAAAATCGTGTTTACGTTTTGGTGAAACTGTCTGAAGAAATCGGAACTATCCCCAAACAAATAATATGAGAATTAGCAACTCTGACATAACAGATAACATATTACGTAGGCAACTCAGTATAGTTATCCACCAACACAGCGTCGCTGGACTTACATGTACAAAGCTATGGAAGAGCTCTACATTTTTAAGAGCTCAGCACTCAAGTGTCCGCTATTGTGGTTTCACGGCGTTGCCTTGCCTTGTAACTGAGTGAACGAAGGGGACGCCGAAGACTGGAGAAAAAATTGGCAGTGACATAGCTCGGCTATGCCAGGATATACGCAGCGTGAGCTAAGGTTCAGCTGGTTATTCTTAGCTTTCCTGGTTGTATAGGATTAGCTGAGGATACTAGAGGATATTTACAATGGGTCCACAGCTACCATCATCCTCTATCAGGAGTGTAGTAAAATACCTATAAGGAAGGGCGCAAGTGAAGGAGACACAATATCCCCAAGGTTATTCACAGCATGTTTACAAGAAGTATTCAGAACATTGAATTGGGAACAGGTGGGTGTAAGGGTTAATGGAGAATACCTCAGTAACCTCCGATTTGCTGATGACGTAACCTTGCTAAATAACTCGGGGGACGCATTCCACAGCATGCTTTCCGCATTGGACAAACAGAGTAGAACCGTGGGTCTGAAAATTAATATGCAGAAAACCAAACCAATGATCAATAACCTCGGGGCAGCACAGCGGTTTGAGATAGGTGGCGAGGTAGTGGAAGTGGTAAGCGAATATATCTACTTAGGCCAAGTTGTAAACCCCGGATCCCAACCACGAGGCAGAGATAATTAGAAGGATCAGAATGGGGTGGAGTGCATACGGCAGACATTCTCAGAGAATGAATAGCAGCCTACCATTGTCGCTGAAGAAGAAAGTGTATGACAGCTGCATCTCACCGGTACTCACCCACGGGGCAGAAACCTGGAGGCTCACTAAGAGGGTTCAACTTAAATGAGAACGACTCAGCGAGCAATGGAACGGACGATGATAGGTGCAACATTATGGGACAAGAACATCGCGGAGTGGGTCAAGGAACAAACGCGTGTTGAAGACATATTACTAGAAATTAAGAAGAAGAAATGGACGTGGTCGGGGCGTCTAATGCGAAGGCAAGATAACCGTTGGTCATTAAGGGTAACAGAGTGGATCCCTAGAGAAGGCAAGCGTTGCAGGGGGCGGCAGAAAGTTAGATGGGCAGATGAGATCAGGAAGTTTGCGGGCATAAATTGTTCGCAGTTAGCGCAGGACGGCGGTAATTGGAGATTAATGGGAGAGGTCTTTGCCCTGCAGCGGACGTAGATAGGCTGGTGATGCTGGGGATAAAATTAACGCGTGACATAATCACAGTAACAAGGTTGGGACACGAGGCTTTCGAAACATACCAACACGGTACCTTTACTAACGGTATTTTTCAGTTTTGCTTCTTTTGGCTCATATTTTCGTGCTCACATTTCATTTTTGCCTGCCTGTACGTCCCTGTTTTAGGCCTATGTTACATCGTGTTGAAAACGACGCAGGAGAGCCTGCGATTAAAAAGCTAGCCTGTTTATGCGTTAGTTCCGCTAATGTAAGTCACATTGCCGAAATTCCTGAGGTAAATTACTCTTTGCTGGTCGAGTACATGCGCTCCCTAGCATTGTTGATGAATGGTGCAAGACGCTATTAGTCTGTACTGCTTCACGGGAGGTGGTGAGGTGTAGCGCGGTAGGAAGTTTGAATAGCTCACCAAGGACACACGTGCTTGACCTTGAACTGCCTCAGTAAGCTGTTCGGCGTCAATGAGCGGCCCTGATCAATAATGTTCCGTACTCGGAAGAAAAATTCTTTTTTCTAGGCTCAAAAATTCCCTATTTCTAGCACTTTTTCGCCGCAGGTTTCCAAGAATTTCCTACAAATTTCGCTGCATTTTATTCCTTGCTCTACGTGGATTCATGTTCGGTTTCGGGAGTTAGCCAGCGCCACTTACTCGTACTTTACGTAGCCTTCCGGGCGCAGACGCTGTTTCAAGAATCAGTGTCAGCGGCCAATAAACGTTACTACGTCTACTGCTCCGGAGAATTCGGCTATATATTTCTTGTTTTGTACCAAACAGCAAGCTTATTTTGCATTTTAAAGCTCTAAGCTAACGCTTCCCATATGCTGATTGTTCGGTAATTGAGGTAATTTTATTTTAGCCCGTGACTGCTGGCGCCATCTCTTCTTGACAGCACCCGAAATACTTTTTTGTGTATTGCATAAGGAAGACATGCGAACAGGCTGCGCCCTTCAGCCTCCGCCGCTTCTCTCTTTACTAACTCTTTCTCATTAAGTAGTCTTCGCTTTATTTTCCCTCTTGCTTCATGAAACGGATTGGAAGTAGTCTTGGATTCTTTTGGCTTTCGGGAACACGACTTCTGATATTTGAACACAAATCCGACGAAGTGTTAAGAGACATTAAAAACAGTAATAAATCATGCGAAGTTTGGTGTGCTTACAACATTTTTCCTTTTTATTCCACGACTCCTGAAATTCCCTCCATCTAATAAAGCTTCCCCTTTTCCTTTCGGCCAAAATTACAGCTGTAAATTCCCCGAAAAAGAGAAAATTCCCCGTACGGAACATCACTGGCCCGAATGCCGAAGAATGAGAAATAATAAGGCCAAATCGTTGCTTTTAAAGACTGTGGTCTTTCGTCGGCTACTCAAATGCGAATATTTTGATTTTTCTATCTGTGTGTTTGTCTACCTGTCAGTCTGTCCCTCGATTCAGCTACCCAGCCAAAGGCAAATGAATTCTTGAACAGGACGTTTATATAGCCAAAACCTTTCCTAACCAGCCAGTCTGGCGACACACTCCAAACTTGTCGACACTGCTGAGCAAAAAGATAACGTTAGGCGTATTTGCGACAAAATATCACTGCAGAAATGTTATTCGGAGTGTTCTATTAACTGTAAATGACTGTGTTCTGTGTATTTTAGATACCAATTAAAAATGTGCCGTTCAAAACCACATTTTGACCGAAAAAATACAAAAAAGAGCTCGCGGGAGCTTGGAACTGCCGGAAGTGTTACAAGTTTTAGAGTAGCAAGAGGTTCCAGAAAACGGCGCGAGCAGTGGAACGCGGGAAATTGAACTTATGTAGCAAACCTCCTCGGTGTTTATCTTGGGGGCATGGAATGGGAGTAGGAGAGCATGAGAACTGGGCGAGTTAGAGAAGAGAGCATTTACGTGGCTGGTGGTGGAAGGAGACCATGGGCTTTCGCGGTGAGCTCGAACGCGGCCAATTTTCTTGCAACAACACCCAGGAAACGAGTGCGTTTCCCGAAGTCAAGGTTGTGCCAGTGAAGCAGTGCGGTAGCGCTGGTGGCCCATTCCATACCCGCTGTCCTCAGATATGATGACGCCACCTGCTTCGTCGTGCCGCGGAACCGGCGAGTGGATTGTGCAAAGCGGTTTCCGCATGCGCAGTGATCGACTCCGGCCTGTGGAGCGACCCGTCGACCACTTTCGAGCACAGGGTCGCAGAAGCCGAGGAGGGAGTGCGTGGCCTGTGCAGCCAGCAGACGCGCCTCCGGAACGCGCTGCTGCCCTGCGTCGCCTTCCACGAGGGAGTTAGCGACGTGCTCAACTACCCGTGTACGTGCACGCCGACGAGTCCTTCAGCGCCGACCAGCTCGCCTACCAGCGCCCAAAAGCCTTCGCGCCGGAGAAGGACGCTGGCGAGATCCTCGGTAGGCGTGGTTCTCCTCCCTCCCGGTGGCTTTCTGGCCCATTTTATTGCTTTGCCGGCCTCCATTGAGGCACAGATGGCTGATCCCTAATCTGAACTATTTACCTCGGAGGAGAGTTAAAGAGCAAAAGCTTTACTATGATGCATCTTTCAACGTAATTCGTCGCTTTTCAAGCGGCCTTCAGCCACTGGTGCGCAAGATGCGCCTTCCATTGCTATCACTTTGAGTGTTCGCCGCGTGACCAGGCGAGGTTGAAACGGCCGATTTACCTGCGCTTAATCCCTCCGCGCAAGCTAGGCCGTCAGTGCGTGCGCTCCAGAGCACACGAAAAGATGAATCCAATCATCGAGAAGATATAACAGCCAGACCTCAGGCTGCGAAATCTCACGCCAGGGAACACGATACCGAAACTTTCTCGTTGCTTTCGCTTGTGATAACTCTTTTTTTAGCGTATTTATTTCTGAATTTAACAGGTTACGAATCTTGCGACAGAAATGGAGGGATTTATGGTGGAGGGGGATGGGGGCCGCTGTCCACGTCTTCGAGGTGGGGTGGTCCCGAGGTCGGCTCTGCAAAGAAACGGCCAGGTCCTCTGTCGTCCTTGAAAAATTCAAGAAAAGCCCGCCAGAGCCGGAGAGCTTCCGATGGTCCAATGTGTGATCGTGGATCGATCCACTCCTGCAGGGTTCCAGGTCGGCGTCCGCCGAGAGACTGAAGTGCAGTCTCCCGAACCGCGGTAAAGGCAGGGCATTGCCACGAAATATGTTCAGTCGTGCCTCTTTCGGGGCATGACGGGCACTGTGGGGTCACGTATGAGCGCGGGCCGATGAGGTAATAGCCGCGCTGGGGACAGAAGTTGACCAGTCTGAGCTCGGCGAAGAATTACCGCCTCTATTCCTCGAAGAGGGCTGGGTGGTCGCGGATATGTTTCCTCGGGGTTAGCCAAGTGCCGGAGAATGCTGCGGCGATAGCATTGAGCACGATGCCATATCTCGGCCTTATCCATTAGAGGCGATGGTGGGTGCGCAATATCGGCAATGGATTAAGAAGTGGAAACGACAGCGCATCCAGGCAAAGGTGCGGAAAGAGCTGCAGCGCGCGCTGCCTGGTGTGCCTTTTTGTTCCCAGTAATTCCCTCATGTGCAGGAATCCATTCGATGACTATGTTGTAGCCCTCCCCCCGTAGGTGACGGGCTTCTCTCCGATTTGTGTTAAGAATGGAGTAGTCCGCTCCCCCTGCACGGCAGGCGGCGTACGCCACTTGCGAGGTGGTGTAAATATAATAGGTGCGAGATGGCGGAACCCGCCTTTCCACTACTCGAGTAATGGCAAGGCGTATGGCGATGAGCTCAAGATTGGTGACCGTGTGTTCCTCGGGGAGCCGTTGAACTAGAGTCGTGTCTGTCTCAGCATCGTGGCAAGCTATTGCGGCGCCATTTTGAAACTGGGCGGCGTCCGTGTAGTTGGACGGTCCCTTCTAGGGATAGCTTGTGTGACATCTTCATGTGGCGTTAAGCGGCAGCTTTGCGTGTTTGCGAATTAGCTCAACTCAAGTTCTTTAGTAATGGTATACCATCCACAAAGTCGATGGGTTCCCATGGTATGGCAGGAGAAGAGAGCGGCTCCAGATTGTCGACTTCTTATCCCAATGCCCGCAAGATCTGACGCGCAGCCACCGTTGTGAAAAGACAGACGCGCTGGGCTTGCGATTGCTGCTCTGCAACATCCTACATCGGCCACACCATGCTGAATACGCCAGTTCTCGTGATAACTCCCTTTATGTGTGTTAAAACTGAGCCATGTTTTGCATTAAGCCAGCCTTCTAACGTCTTTACAGATGTGTTACGAATTTAACATGCCGAAACAGTTGTCAGGTCGGTTCTTGTAATTTTCTATTTTATATACATGAGTTGCTATCCTTCCAATCATCATCATCATCATCATCAGCCTACTCAGTTCCACTGCAGGACGAAGGCCTCTACCAATGACGTCCAACCACTCCAGTCCTGCGCTGCTCGAGTCTACTGTTTACTCCGGAATTTTCTTATTTCATCCCTTCATCGGATTATCGGCCTTCCCCTCTTTCTAGATCCACCTTTTGGTAACCACTCAGTTACCATAGTTGTCCACCGGTTATCGGTACATACCACATGGCCAGCCCAATTCCATATCTTTTTCTTTGTTTGAACTACGATACCGTCAACTGTTGTTTGTTCTCTGATCCAGGTAGTTTGTTTCCTGTCCCTGACTGTTCCTCCAAATAGTATTCGTTCCACGGCCCATTGAGCCGACCCAAGTTTGCTTTCTAGTGTGTTTAGTAAGGCACCAAGTTTCAGCTCCGTATGTCATAACCGACAGTACGCACTGGCTGCAGATTTTTCTTTTTGAGCTACAGAGGTAGCTTACTTTTTATTAATTGCGAGTGATTGTCGAGTGGTCCTCAACTCATGCCTATTCTGGGCCGGATTTTTCTCTCGTGGTTGGGGTCAGCACTAACCATCTGTACAAGGTAGTTATATTCTTTTATTTCTTCTAGAGTTTGCACTCCTAAGCTTAAGAGGACACTTTTTGCATACCCATTCTTCATTACTCTACATTTATACATATTTATTTTTAGCAGCACGGCCGTGCTTTCTGATTGTAGTTCCTCAAGCATTGTTTGCAGGTGTTCTGTAGTCTCACTCAGCCACACTATGTCGTCCGCAAACCTGAAATGGATAAAGTATTCCCCGTTTATCCTTAATCCTGTTTTCCCGGTTAATCTTTTTAAATACCCGCTCCAGACATGGTGTGAATAGTTTTGGCGAGATGGTATCTCTTAGTCTTACTGCCTTTCGGATAGGGAATTCATCGCTTTGGTTCTTGGGGGTTATCCAGCCCGTGCGTTTCTTATATACTGTATTTTGTCGATTCTAAGCACCCCCCGACCCCCGATTCTAAACACGCTCCCCTACTTTCGGGAAAAATAATTGAAAAAAAAAACATTTCATGCGAATATAGTCACCCCCTTTTGTCAAGCAACCATCGCAAGGTCGGTTTTAGACACGTGGAAGTGGGCCTGAGTTGACGCTGGGGCCAAGTAATTATGAAGTTTTCAATTAGAAACCACTTCAACAGAACAGAAGAGGACCTGTTGGAGGTACTGAGAGCGGCGGCACAAGCGACACAACGGACTCCAATGGTAGTGAGGGTGACTCAGGATGAGACACAATCGGTCTGTTCACTGTCGATGCCTATTTTCTTTGGAATGTTTGACAAGCAGAACTTTATTTCTTGTGCCTGTCGTGCCGAGATACGGCAGCGAAAAGAGTGGTGGGATAGAGGGGCTAATTTAGGTTTTTCGAATCTAAGCACCCCCTTCACACACACAGACACACACTTCGGGCATCGCGATCGTGAAAAAAGAGGTTGCTGAGAATCGACTAAACATGGTATGTCTTCTATAAGTATCATGTAGGTCTCCTCTATTCCCTGGTCTTTTAGCGTTTCTAGCACGGCTGTGGTGGGTACAGAATCAAACGCTTTGCTATAGTCTAAATTTCATGTAGAGGGGTTTAGCGTACTCTGCGGATTTTCCTATCACTTGGTTGATGACATGGCTGTGAACCATGGTTGAGTACCCTTCCCTAAACCCAGCCTGCTCTCTGGGTTGTTGGAAATCCAGGCTGTAACCTATGCGGCTTAGTATAACTTTGGTAACTAGCTTGTGACCAACTGAGAGTAGGCTGATGGGTCTATAATTCTTGAAGTCCTTGGGACCTCCCTTCGTATGAATCAGAATACTGTTGGCGTTTTTCTAGGCTCTGGGCACTTTTTTAGTCTTCAATCATGCCGAGTATACCACAGCAGCTTTTCCAGTACAATATCTCCTCCTTCCTTCATAAGATTCATGGTTATACCGTGGTCACCTGCAGCTTTTGCTGCTTTGATGCCTTTGAGAGCCACTCCTACCTCCTCTTAAGTTACTGGTGGGACATCACAAGTTCAGCTTGTACACTCCATAGTTTCCCCTGGTCTAACGTCGCTGGTATACAGTCTGGTTTATAATCGTTCTGCTGCCTTTATTATTTCATCCAAGTTGTGCGTAATTTACCCTGCTCGTCTCTGAGTGCGTTGGACTCAGAGAGGAGTCCAACGTCTCGTTTTGAGGAAGGACTTGAAATCGGCAAAGATCTCTGTCTTTGCCGATTGCCAGCTTTCTCTTAGTTTCAAGCTTCCAGATATTTGCAGCGTTTCCTCGGTCACTGACATGTTATATTCACGAATACCGTTTGTTTTACATCTGTTAATCAGTAATATTGGTGACGGTGTTGGCGGCACCGCGGACACCGAGACCCCATACTCTTGCTGTAATCTAGCATAGCAACGAGTTGTAAGGTGAAGGGCAGAAATCACAAACGGTGGCCGTCGGAGCCCAGGTCAATCTCCGGCGGATGGGCTCCCTGCCTGTTCAGCAGGCAGGGAGCTCCGGGACCTCTTTAGCTATCAGGGTAAGGCTGACGAAGAAAGTACCCCCGTCCCCTGCTTTTATACTATGCCGTATGGTATTTCGAACCCCCCCCCCTCCCCCCACGCAAACGTGATCGGTCCCTGAAAAGGGGCCGCACCCAAGTATCTTTTCCCCCATTGACATCGTTAACATTTCCTGAACCGGATCATTACTGTCGATTTCTTGTGATGGAATCTCTCAATCCAGCCCACCCTCTTGCTCCGCAGTCAGTCTTCTTGATTCCAAAATATCTTGAAGCCATAATAGGGAAATCGTATAAGGTCAAAAAACAAAGGACTATATGTACGATACAATCAAATGCTGGCGTGAGGCAATTGGGAAGATCATTGGTATAAAACAGAAATAGCAGTGGGCCAACAATAAAACCCTTTGGAACACCTACGGTAATTATTTTAGTGGTAGAAGATACACCATATAATGTGTTTGTTCATGATTTAATAAATCATTGTGTAGTAACTGTAGGGGAGGGCCATTAATACCACAAGGTTTGCGTTTTTGAAAAAGAATACTATGATAGAGCAAAAACTTTTGTAAAGTCAATAAAAACAGCACCAACAAATTTACCCTATCAATTTCATTTTTGATCTTGTCAGTTAGAGCAACCAACGCAAGATTGGCTGGAATAACCGCTCCAAAAGCCAACTGCCTTGGAGTTAATCGGTTGAACTTGCACTAATAGTTTGAAATACGTTGTTCTAATAACTTTTCAAGCACATTGCTAAAAAAGGGAAGAGTAGAAGTGGGCTGATAATTTCTTACGGATATTTTATCACCTTTTTTGAAGCTGGGGTCATTCTGCGTTTTTTTTATTTCGAGAGGAAAAACAGCAGTTTTAAAAACCAAGTTAACGATGTGAGGGAAAACGGCAGATACGATATCAGAAAGTGCTTTGATGTATTGGGCATGAATGTTGTCAACGCCGGGACTACACATTTTGGATTAGTAATGACTGGTCGAACTCCCACCGAGGTGGTAGGAAAAAGGTAAAACGGAGTGCAGAGAACGCTACAGGCTATCGTCAGGTCTAGTTAAGCTCGCAGCTGGAGGAGCAAAAAACGCGTCACTAAAGGCATTAGCAATGTCGCTCGGGCTACTCAATAAAGTTTCGTCTTGTTGTATTTCTGAAATTTAATTGTGAGCAGTGTTTCTGTTCAAAAATGAGTTAATTATACGCTATTGTTATACGCCATTGAAGCTAAATAGCGTGATTAAGGAGTTAGCAAAATATTACAACTGCGTGTATTGGTTTTTGTAGTGTGTTTTGCTGTGATTACAATGCCTGGGGTTTCTGCTGTAAAAACAATGGTAATTTTGCTCATGGTCCATCTAATCGGGATGTTCAGAGCACGAAACAGAGTCCTAGGCATCTATGTAAAAACCTCTTACGGGTACTCGCGTAACTGCTTTAACGGCAGGCCGCTTGTTGCACCTGCTTTTATAAATCCCCCTGTAACTAAATCACAAGGCACTGAAATTCTAACGAGGCATGTAGAGAAGTTTTGTCAATCTAAAGGAATCACCTCGAGTCCCTAGGCTTGTGCCTTCACTCGTAGAAAGGAACGCTCAGATATTTCGGGCTGCTTTAAAGAAAGTTATGGATGAGTTGTGCGAGCACTGGGTATTTGCCATAGATTTTGTCTTGAAGGCATTATCTGTATATCTCGTTCGCGTTCTAGGCGCTACTGCTCGCATCCGGCATAAAGTATTTTGATGGGACGGCACTCGCTCGGCAAGGTCTTGATGCAAACTGAACCCAACGCAACACTGTCTAAAATTCTCAAGTCCATTTTCTAAGCCTGGCTGTATACAACACTCCAATAGTTCCGGCATGATTTTATAAACTGCTAAACAGAGGTCACACTCATGTGTTCTCTGCGCACAAGATTCAGTACTTCAGTTTCAAATAGTTCCGTTAAGATAAAAACCTTTATGCAGTGGTTTTCTCGACTTGGTACATAATTTGTGCTCCCAGATCACCTGTTCGCCACGGTGGCCAGAGTGAATTTCGCCCACCTGATGGTCCAAAGCCAGAGGTCCACCGTGATTGCCGACGTACCACCATTACAGGCGAGTCAGCCGTGTGGCAGTGATATTTTTAGTTACGCTGCAGGAAAATTTAAGCTACACGAATTAGAGTTCGACGCGCCGATTCTACGCCATCGCTATGAAGCGAATCACAGCGTTGCTTCGACGGGCCGATTCTACGCCATCGCTATGAGGCGAATCACAGCGTTGCTTTTAAGGAATAATTTTTAACCCTCAGCGCTTGCCAACGTATCAGCCTTCGATTGTTCTCGTTTTTGCCTTACAGAAAAAATAGCCCCAGCGGATACAGACGAACGCTAAACTTCAGCGGAAAATATTAGGCAATGAGACACGGCGGCGCATAAAGAAGGCTTTGGATCTTGGTTTCCCAACGTCCAACAGTTTTTATGGCACACCACCAACTCCTTTGAACACGCTAGTTTCAGGAAGACAGCGTCTTGTTTAGAGGGAGCTTACAGGATATACGCACTTCGAAGTGAAAAGATGGTTTTTGTGAATCGCGGGGTTTTATGTGGCTCCTAATTGTGTGCGCAATCTGCTAATCTCTGTCTCTTGGACTTGCCATTGTGCCGTCATTGCCGGCCACGGCCGGAATGGAGGAGCGGCGAGTGCGCACTTTCATACGACCTGCGAACCCTAGAAGGAAACGATACAGCAGATTCTTGACAGTGTG
This sequence comes from Haemaphysalis longicornis, assembly GCA_013339765.2. Taxonomy (NCBI): domain Eukaryota; kingdom Metazoa; phylum Arthropoda; class Arachnida; order Ixodida; family Ixodidae; genus Haemaphysalis; species Haemaphysalis longicornis. Next base: position 136,075,803 of record CM023449.1, on the reverse strand, counting down.
AGGGCGCTTCGAACCAACCCTCGTTTTTCTTCTTCGACGCATCGGCTCTGGCCGAGTGAACCGACGACGCTTGCCACGCGTGTCCGCGTGTTCGGATCTGCCGCGGAATAACACCGGTACCAATGAACACCTTCGATGATATATCTCACCAAGAAGAAGACTCGTTGTGCGCTTCAGTTGCATGATTAAGAGTGTTAGCTGTATGTTTTTGGCAGTGCGATGGTCCGCTCAGTCCGACCGCAGCGTGAACAGCAGGAACACTTTTAGCTTAGCGCTAACCGTATCTCCCTCGCCGGGAAAATATTTGCGTCACTGGTCATGCCCTGTGCGTGTGCAAACCAAGACATCCGAAAGGAAAAATAAGAAACGATATTTCAGTCACGGGTTTATTGTCTGTCTCACCATTTTCATATAATACAGTCGCTGATAAGATACCATATTTACTCGCGTAATTATCGCACTTTTTTTTTCGAAAAATGTGATGCACAGTTAGGGGTGCGGTCATTACGCGAGGTAAATTTTTCGGGAAAAAGTTTCAGCGCAGAAAACGCAAGTTTCACCTCAAAATGTTTACGATAAGTCTCAGGAACATAATAAACATAACAAATAAAAACATAATAAAAACTCCACTGACCACCGAACGACCACCGAGTGGTGCAAAATGCAGTGTTTACATTACGGAATGCGCCAGAATTGCGGCTTACCGAACGCGCCGGCACGAGTTTGCTGTCAGGTGAGGACAGGTCGACCAATAAGTGGCTGCTGGTGTCACAGTGTGGGACATCAAGACACGGCTGCCGACACAGCAAGGCCGAGCGCGTTTTCCTTATATGTTTTGTGAGTACATTATGTGCATTTAGTGAGTGTTTCTTCCGCATCAATAATGAACTCACGCTTGCCGATATCGCTAATATCATCCAGTCCGCGGCAATAACGTAGCCATGTCTTCTTTGAAAGAGGAGGAAACTAACGTCGTCGTTTAGACTTGGCACACATACGACATATGGCTGCGGAAAGTTTCAGGGTGCGATCGTTGCGCGGGAAATAAAAAAAAATGGCCGCGTATCTGCTCCTTTCGTTGCAAATGACGTCAAGAGACGATAGTCTTTATCGGCTTTTGCGAAGTAAATGCCTCCCTTCGCTTTACCGCTCACCTCTCATGTTGTTCCTCTTACGTCGTGCTCCTCCCAAGGTAAAGACGCCAAATGTTTGCTTAAATCATTTTAAATTTTGCGCGTTCCACTGCTCCAAACCGGGTGTCTCGATGCGAACGCTGCCGTACGGCGAAGACGCGCGTTAATCGAGGCACCCTACTTCAACGTTTATAGAACCGCGTTTCCCTACTCCACGTGCGTTGCATGCAGAACGTGGAAACTATCTAGTGGAACCTTGCGTAACTGTTGCCGGTTAATTTCTTAAAATGGCGCCAGAAGCTATAGTGGCGCGGACGACAGCAGGCGACGGCGGAGTGAATTCTTTTTCTGCAGTTGATGAAGTATTTAATTTCGCAAAAGTCAAACATGTTTGAATTTTTGTAAAGGAACACTGCGAATATCACTTCTGTATTGATTTGTTGTCTCATATTTGCGTAATGTCTTGTTCTTCTTCAACAATGTTGACAAGTATGAACATTACACCGGACCAAGACGGGTAGATTTAGCTGTGACTATATAAGACTATTGCGCAGGCATTCTTTTGCTTTGGCCGGGTGGCTGAATCGAGTCACAGACAGACAGACGGACATACAGACATACAGACAGACCAAAATTTCTGGGTTTAAGTAGCCCAAGAAAGACTATCGTCTTTAAAAGTCATATTTTGACGACGAACTTCAGGGGTGCGATCATTACGCTAGTTCGATCATTATGCGGGTAAATACGGTATGAAGGCATCGTATATTTTTCTTCACGTGCCCCGCGTTAAAATGTTTCTTTCAAATGTTTGATTCGGCAGTTCCGGATGATAATGTTAGGCTGTTTGACCCTATTAGACCAAAAATTCAGAAGGGGGAAGGAAACGCCCATTTTAAAAATTGGCGGCGTATCTCCTCCTTTCTTTGCAGATGTCGACAAAAGACGACAGTCTTTATCGACTTTTGCCACGTAAATGCCTCCCTTCGCTTTCCAGCGCACCTCTCATGTTGTTCCTCTTGCGTCGCGCTCCTCCCAAGGTAAAGACGCCAAAGGATTATTAAATCATTTTAAATTTTCCGCGTTCTACTTCTCCAGGCCTGGATGTCTCGATGCCAACGCTGCCGTACGACGAAGACGCGCGTGAATCGAAGCGTCCTACTTCAAAGTTTACAGAACCACGTTTCCCTACACCACGTGCGTTGCAAGCAGAACGTGAAACCTATCTAGTGGAACGTTTCGTAACTGTTGCCGGTTGATTTCTTAAAATGGCGCCAGAAGCTATAGTGGCGCGGGCGACAGCAGGCGACGGCGGAGTGAATTTTTTTTCAGCAGTAGATGAAGTATTTATTTTCGCAAAAATCAAGCATGTATGATTTTTTATAAAGGAACACTGCAAATATCACTTCTGTGTTAATTAGTTGTCTTTAATTGCGTAATGTCTTTTTTCTCCTTCAACAATGTTGACACGTATGAACATTACACCGGACATAGACCGGTAGATTTAGCTGTGACTATATAAGACTATTGCGCAGGCGTTGTTTTACTTTGGCCGGGTGGCTGAATCGAGTGACAGACAGACAGACAGATATACACGCAGACCAAAATTTCTGGGTTTAAGTAGCCCAAGAAAGACTACCGTCTTTAAAACGCCCATGTAAATTAAAACGGGCAGGTATCTGTAGCCACGGCAGGACCGGGCAGCGGCAAATGCGCGCGCGCCACTCTACCCCGCTCGTGCTGCAGGTCAACTGGCGAGGGTTGGGCCGCAGCGCCACGAACTAGCAGCGATGAAAGGTGGGAACTATTGGCGGTGAGCGCGAACACAGGCGGCGCTGCGAAGCGCGCCTCCGTGACGTCGGCTTAGGGATTCTCGCAATTGTCGTCTGCTTCACTCAGGCTCGCTCTCCCTGGTGTTTCTTTGCGCTCGGTCAACGTCTGATGCTTGCCCGCACCAGAATTGGCGTGCGGGTAACTTTTTATCATAGTAATAGTCTTAAAATCGCATACACTAGCTCCTGGTGTCAGTTGAAGTATAGTTTTGGATACCGCTACGGAAGAAACATTGCCGGCGTCGCCCCATTCCTTGCGAAGCCAGTCCTGTCCGGAGCGCGAGGAGTCGGAGCTAGGTGTCAGCTTCTCAATTAAGCAATCTTTCGAACAAAAGGAACAGTCAGCTTCTAATAATTGACAACCGCGAAAATGGAAGACGAAAACAAATTCTAGGCCTTCAGGGCTGTTGGCTTTAGCAGAAGGCATTACGATTCCGGGTGATCATATCTAAGGTAAAACAGTTTTATGCAACCATGCCGAATGCTCGAACGTGTTGTGTCATCACTTTACGTTGTCAAAGCATGAAAGTTTGCCGACATGCACTATGGGCTGCAAAAACTGTAGGTTGAGTTCCAAATAACCCACTGTGTATATAGGCGCGTGCTGATTTTATACCAGGCATCTAACCAGTATGTACGTTTATTGAGCAAAACAAGTCACGTCTACGTTAAATTTAACACTATCTTTGTTCAGACCTGGAGGGATATTTCGATACATTTTCCACAACCATATCTTCCCGATATTCGGCTAAGCGTTATAAGAAAACTGCACTCAAGAGGAGGAAGAGTAGGGGGAGGAGGAGAAAACTTTATTGAACAATTCAATCGAGCTGGTTAGTGGGCTGGGTCCTCAGTCCAGGACAAGAGCGTAAAAGTATTTTCCTTCAATTCATAGAACGCCATCCCGAGTAGAATAGGATTTGTTCTTTGCGCCTGGAAGGGTTAGAAAACAATAAAGGCTACTTGGAATTATTCCTCGGTTTGGGTTCTTGTAATATATGCAGGTATACTATTTATTGCGTTAGTTAGCGAGTATATCATGCCTTCAACACCGTAATCATGTCACCATCGTTCGGGTTGAGAGTCAGTTCGTTATGATAACGATATGATAACGATAGAAATGAGGAGGAGGAGGAGGTAGCCTTTATTGTGGCAGGAAGACTCTACGTCAAGTTGGGGGAAGGGGAAATAGAAGGGGGGGGGGGTTGTAACTTGGGACATCTTAAATGAGTACAGTTCGACCCCAAACAGGTGGGCTCCTTAAGAATGCTGAAGAGGCCGCGTGGGGTGAGGAGAGCAGGCTCACGACTCTAGACTGCTCGCGCTAGACCGCTTTTTAGGGAAAAGTGTGCAATTAAAGCCAGCATAGAAATGAGGAGCACAAAAGCCGCCTTCGAGTACTCTGAACAACGTTGTTTAGGGCACGATCGCGGTGGCGTAGCACAAACCTTGTCATTGTATTTGCATATGAATAAACAAAGCACGCTGCGGATATGCACCTTCTTGCACGCAGCCGTAATGAAGGCCAATTTGTGAAGAAGGGAATGTATGCCATACAACATGAAGGAAATATCCACACGATCTTTGTGAGCCTCCCAAACATCCCAAAACCTCCTAATAAGACGTTTGTGACGGCGCAGAAAAATTAATGCGTTGGGCAGAAAAAAAAAAGCAGAAACATTAATCTGATTCAAGACAACAACAACGAAAGAAATAGAAGAAAGCCGCTTTATTTCCTGCTGTGCGATGCGCGTGTAGGGGCCGCTGCTTGGTACGTAGCATTAGACTGTTGAGTCTTCATAAGAGCATCTAAAAAAATACTGCAGGGAAGCCTACGCATTTTGAATACTTATCGAGGAGCTCTGATCGCTGATCCTCGCGAATAACCTAGAAAGGACGAGTTACACACGATCTTCTGGCCGATGCTGTGAAGAAAGATGTTCTCTATCTCCTCGTGTGTTGCAAACTTGGGGGGATACAGCTTGAAATTATTCAGATGCGTCTGAAGCTGGCAAAATAACTAAGTCACTAGAAATACGCTTTTCAACGCACTACAGCAACAAAGCGGGCGATTTCTAGCACAGGCGCTGCTGCCCCTCACAAGCGGAGTGTAGCAGACGACAGCGGCAACAGCGGCGCGAGTCCCTAAGCCGACGTCATAGCCAGGGGGCGCCACTCAAACATCTCACCGCCAATACCCGAAGCGGAGGCCGTATGAAAGTGCGCGCCCGCCGCTCCTCCAGCCCGGCCGTGTGCCGGCATGAGTGGTTGGGCGGGGACGGTGGTGCGAAGGGACTGCCCTTTCGGGAATACTTTTCCAGTTAAAAAATTGAGGAAATCGACTGAAAAAACATACAACATTGCCCATGCATTCTAGACTTCAGTCTGGAAAGACAATTAGAGAATGCTTGAGGCTCACTTCAGTGTCTCCGAAATACCGTCGCTGCAGGCGCACCGCGCTCTTTTAGCGCAAGCGGGCTCCGAGTTTCGAGAGTAACGGCCGTATTCTGACGTCTTCCTGCACTCCATTTGCTCTCTCCACTCGTCCGAAGGAGCATTCCGCAATGCCTATGCATTTCGAAATCGATTTCAAGGATCTCCTCCACTGGAGGCCCGCGTGGAGGAAGGACTCAGAATACCAGGGTAAGCGTTGCGAGACTCTGCGGCCTTGGCACAAAATGGAGTGCCAGCAAAGCCTTTGATGATTATTCAACCGCAAGGGCCGCTGTCCGTCAAAGGCGCACGCTGTCATTCAAAGGCAGGACGTAAAGCTCAGACTGTGCTTCGAAAGAGTGACGGTTAATTTTGTGGATCTAGCTTCAGAAGCGCCAGCACAACGATTGCATAGGGCCTTTCTCGCGACTTCAGTTAACCTGTTCTATAACTTAAACTGCTTCCTTCAGCATACTTGGCGCATCCTAAGACAATAAGGTCAACAAAACCATGCTCTCCCACGATCTGCAGCAAGGGCTAGCAGTGGTCTGTTGGCCTTTCCTTCTTTTTGACGGCAGCAACTGTCTTGGCAAAATGGAGGGACAAGCTAGTGGGTGAACATCCATGAGTGAAAGTTGAGCGCAAACAGACACAGGAATGAGAAAGGGTCTGTTTGCGCTTAAGTTTCACTCATGGATGTCTTGGCGAGCGTAGCCTCTTGAGGAGACGTAGGGGGTGCCTCTCTCAAGGATTTAGAACCGTCCAACATGCCTCAACAACATACAATAAGTCACGCAACAGTCGACCAACGCCCCACCAATACAAGGCTTCGCAATGACCGATTTGACAGATTTCCAAAAAGGGTTCTCAAGGCTCAAATGTACTGTCAAACATAGTTGTTTTTGCGCAAAACCGAATGTACCGAATGTGGCGATTGAAATATATAGAATTTAGGGACATACCATGCTCACGTCCACGTAAAAGTCGACACAGAATTCGCCCAGTCTACTAGCCGTGAATACAACCATGGGTCAGCGTCCTGAGAATTACTGTCGCCGGTCAAACCGCGAGTTTGAACCTGCTTCAATGGCTGTCGGGTGCCGTATTTTTGTACTAGTTTTTCTTCTGGCATTTTCACTGCGTACTTCTTTCACGGTACTCCATCTTAGACAAAAGCAACATGAAATTGTGAACAAGGTTCGCCATTCCAGAGAGAGATAGAGGGGGGAGATGAAGTTACATTGTTCGAAGGGCCTGCTCTGAACAGTTCAAATTAACAGGTAAAAATATTATAGCCCCGCGAATATACGACTCCGTTCAATCAAAAAAGGATACATTGAGTTATGGCGTTCTAGTGACCAAAGGTAAATTACCCGTAGATAGCTGATGTACAGCATGATGTACAGCTGATGCTTGGCATGTTTCTAACACATGATGCAAGTTTCAAAGGCGCCCAAATCGCCCTCTTGTACAAACCGGGGCTCTCTGCTCATTCTGCCCTTTCTCTTCTCCTTAATGCAGTTCGAGTTCCGGAGGTTCCCTCACCCACAGCTGCCGAAGGACATCCCCAACTACGGCGGCGTCCTGGGCTGGTCCCTCATGCTGGGCTTCTTGGTTCCCTTCTGCCTCAGGGTGCATGCCATGGTGGTCGAGAACTCCAGCGGCCTCAAGGTACGCAACAGAAAATTAGAGGGTACGACGCTGTAGGTTGCATGAACGTTCATTGCTCCAAATACGAAACTTCACAGCGCCCAGCGAAAAGCACATCAAGGTATCCGAGCATGCCACGATGCCCCATGGTTCATGCGGGAGGGCGCTGTAGTGGTGCAGATAGTGTTGTAGTGGCGTTGTAGTGGCAAGGCAGATTGAAACGAATAAATGTAGGGAAAAAAATGGAAGCTAAAACGTCGTTAGAGATGTACAGGGCTGAGAAATTGAACACCAGAAAGGAAAATTTCTACGATAATTCCCAGGGCAGTGCTTTGCTTTTTGAGGCTAGAGCAGGTTGCCTGCGAACTAAGAGTTTTGTGGGGAAGTATTCACAAAATGATAGGGTATGCGTGGTCTGCGGAAAAGAAACAGAAACTATGCGGCACATAGTGTTAGAATGTGAGGGTATCCATCCAACTCTACATGAAGGGAATATTGGGCTTCCAGAAGCCCTAAGATTTAAGGGTATCACAGAGGAAGTTAACTTCAAGGCTTTCGAGGGGACGAAAAGATTAGAATGCTGGTGAACGAAAAGCAGAGAGGGGAATATTGCCGAGGACAGTTACCACCTGTAACAGGGGAAAAAGAAGTATTTCGTGCCTAATAAGCTTTAGAGCCTGCCCTAAGCAGCGCTAGTATTAAACCAAGAGTGTAAAACATGGTTATATTAGTCCTTTTTGGTAAGATGACATGTCATCACCCCGATTCAAAGGGGAAACCAATAGCAATCATCAATCATCATCATCATCGTGCCGGGGAACGGAGGGGAAATGGGGCGCAATCAAGACAGGCGAGGCTATAGGATAACAGGAAAGGGTTGGATGGCACGGAGGTCACCACGAACGTGAGGGACTAAGGAGTTGCTCGTTACCTGCTCGTTTCTTGACCTGCTTCTGGCAACTCCTGCCTGGTACGGCAACCTGAAAGCATTTTGAAAAAATTGTTGCCACATGTAGGTATCAGGGCATGGGAGTTTCAAGAATACAGAACTATGCAAAGAACCAGATGAAATTCACTGGTTAGGAGAAAAGGGTGGGAGAGACCAGAGCTAATTACGGACGCCTAGTGCAAGTGTTAAAGGAGCCATGAAGAGAAAACACAAGTTTGGTTTCATTCGAAAGATTGCCTCGTTAGAACCATAACGACACCACTTATAACGCAAACTTCGCTCAAATAAGCTACATTATTAGGAAAAAAGGAAATGACCATGCGACCCACCAGCTCATTTTCCGCAACAGAACCTATGATGTCACTCGAGAATGCTCTGCGATTGGCAGAGGCCGGTAAAAGCAAACGCATGTTAGGCAGGGCTTACAGTTTGCATAGCGAGCTAAATGCCCGTGAAACATACTGCACATTCTTTTTATGACAAAGAACGGTGGAGTAAACGGTTGAAGGTCCGAACGAACACGCAAGCGTGTGCGCCAATGCGTACGAAACTACCGCCTGGCCGCGCTCGACATCTCGCCGTCGCGCAGACGAATTTTCGGGTTCGAGGCGTCTGACCTTGGGGGAAAAATGCCGTAAACACCGCGCATTGACGCTCGTATCTTTCTGGTCGAAGCAGAGAGCTCGCGCGAACGGCTTTCCATACACGACACCGGCCAAACTGGCATAAGCGATACTGCTACTGAAGTTGAACTATTATTAACCGTAATAAAAATACGGCACATACGTACCAGTCTGTATTCGTCCGTCGCGACGGTGCTGACGAGGCAGCGGTGCCGACGGCAGGGCGTTCGTCTGTTGTGGCTATCGCGGAATGGTCGCTTTCCCGTCCGCCGCGTATCCCACAACTCCTGCCGCTCGTGCACTTAGAAGCATTGAGCGTTCAAGTGGTGCGAGGTTGTTAAATGCAAGCCCGAGCTCCTCGGCGAGAGTTTTGTTCTCCGGATCAGGCGATTCCATGACTAGGGCTGCGGGTGCACTAGGTTTTACTAGTATTTTTAAAATGGCCGCCGTCTCGGTCGACTCCCGCGTGTGGGTGCTATATGGAGTCGACATACTAAGTATCTGTTTCATGGACCGGCCCGTGTGACGCCATTGCTCACGTCACCAAATGTGCAATTTTAGCGGGAGATTTAAAATTTTGGCTTAAATTGCCTTATTGCTCAGTGAATAAAGCATCATTTGCTTCCGGGAAAGCGCTTGGGGTACTATGAAACACCTAATCTTTCGAATAAAACAAACTTTTGTTTTCTCTTCATGGCTCCTTTAAAGAGAAAAAAAAGGAGGAAGAAATTGGGTTTTTTAACCCGAGGGGCACGGGAACCGCAGTGGGGAAATGCGGGGATGAAAGAGGTTCGGAGAAAGCCCCAAACGACACGTTTTTTCACATGAAGTGAAATGGCGGAAACGTTTTCCTGTGTAAAACGCAACAGCCCTCCACGAGGCGGACGCAGAAAGGCAATGTCATGTAATGCAAGGACAATACAATGCAAAATAACCCTAATTCAATCTAGATCACATAAATACCGAGAGATAAGTGGACATCAGGCTAAATAACATACACAAAAAGTGAGATATGCAGTGCCACATGAATTTCTCGAAGAACATTCACGCAAGGTCATATTCCTTTGCATACCCGCACACAGACAAACCGAAAAAACTATAAACAGAACACCACCACAAAAAAAAACAAGCGGTTTATCTACCCGATAGCAATTGTTCGGTGCAAAAGGACACAAAATATTAATAATAAAAAATATATAAAAATAAAGCACTGTACGGCAACCATACACGAGCAATAGACTGACACAGAACAAAATACACTGCGTACACAGCACACTATACACAGATTTGAAAAAAGAGAGAAAAGAAGAAGTAAAAACGCTTCTCTTTCAGAACAAAGTTTCTCAGTTGCTCGCTGCATCAGCCTTCGCCGGTGCCGGATTGGGCAAGCAAGACAATCGGCCTGTGTTTTTATTTATACCGCTCAAGACAGCGTTAAACTTGTAAATACGGTGCGACTCACGGGCTTCACGGTCATAATGCGTTTTGAAATTTGGCTGAAGCACCGTGGCTGTGAACGCGTGAAAGGGGTGGCCTAGATTATTTACATGTTAGGGGAAGGTGTGGTAGGGACTTTTTGTGTGCTCTGTGGTTATTGATTCTCATTCTAAACGGATTCTCAGTTTGACCAACGTACTGGGCATGGCATTAGGTGCATTCAAGAAGGTAGACAATGTTTGCGCTGTAACAGTCAAAGTTTCCTCTTATCTGGAAAGAGAATGAAGACGTGGTGCTGGTGGCGAGAGAGGCTTTAGTCATCATGGAGCACAGTTTGCCCCTAGGCTTATTGCAGGGTCCGCTGCCTGTGAAACTGGGGGTGTTGACCTTAGATGACGTTACAATATCTCTGATTAGGGTCGGGACAGTTTATCAAACGCCGTTTTATCGATGTCGTTTTGTCGAAGTCGTTTTATCGAATGCAGTTTTATCGAACGCCGTTTTATCGACGGACGTTTTATCAAAGCAGTTTTATCAAAAATGTTTTTCTCAGCCTTTTCATTTGCGAATTCAGCAGTATATATTTTTCGTTTCCTCTACGCTACGTAATTCAAAAAGATTGTCTTCACAGCGGTTCCTTATTATTTATTGAAATTTGTAGTATTTATAGTAGGCTCCTTTTATTTCCTCCATGCTTTTAATGTTTTGGGGATGCGCAAGGTTTCTCTCCGTCAATTTCTTATTAGATTCATTGTGCAGGCAGAACTTCTATAACGGCTCTCCGTCTCTGTATAGTCCCTCATCTCATCCGCAGCATACACGCCATATAGCACTAATCTTCCAGAAGGTCATTAGTTAGTTGTTGACAGTTACAGGCAAAATCAGCTGGGTCAGAGCATATCCTTCTAAAACGCAGAGACTGACTGTATGGCATGCCGAGTTTACAGTGTTTAACGTGGTGGTTCCCAGACAGTTTATCGAACGCCCTTTTATCGAACGTCGTTTTTTCGAAAAAATGCCCGTTTTATCGAAAGCCGTTTTATTGATTGCCGTTTTATCGTACCACCTACGTCCGTTTTATCTAAAGTAGGGCTTTGCGGCTTTCATTATAATTTTTGGGATTTTCTTTCTTTACCTGCCCGTTGCATTAACCTAACCAGCTTCATCTTACATTGTGTCTGCCGTGCATTACATACCAAAACCTGCTATATAAGTGGACGCGTCTTTCCCGTGATTTCAATCCCCTTTGTTTCATAAGATTTTTTTTTTACTTTTTGCGCCTTCGTTGATTGCACTCAAGCTCGTATGTTCCCCTTGTTTATTCTACAGAATTATCCGCTATAGTAGCAACCCTAACCCCGTGCGTGGTATTCCTTAGATATGTATCCGTGTATTTAGTTTGGTGTTGCCAAATATATCCCTTGCGCCGTGGTTAATCATTACGTGATCCAAAGTCTTGCCCTCCCCCAATTTTTGTAGTCACGTGGTTTGCATGCTACTCCTACTCGGACCATGTGGTCACATTGGTTGCATCCGGGGAAATATTATCCCAAGAACTTCGGAAACATTAGTGCTATATGAATGGAACAGGCGGGGTTCCGACAGTGAAAGTGATGCCCTAACAGAGGTGGTGGAGTCTAGGAGAACTCGTCACAAGGGAACCCGTTACAGCCAACTCGCCATACGCGAACTCGTCAAGTAGGGTCATAGGTCATTTCGCACTAAGGAATCTCGTAACCTAGGACAACTGGTCCATCCCTTCATGATTTGCGTGTTTTGTTAATCATCCTCACATAAAAATACAGGATTTTATATAATTCCGTACTTCTGCGTCAACATTCGATTCACCAACCTTAGTTTCCTTGGTGACCTTGAAGGAACACGCCAGACCAGACAGCGCATTTTGTTGGTTTTTTGTGTGCTTTGTTCAGATAATCACACGGGCAATATTAGATTTTGTTTGCTCGTTCTCAATTTGTTTCAATTTTACATTTTTATTTTTAGGTAATCGGGCGACGGCGCAGTATTTAGTAGACCTTCACGATTTCTCTATTTTTGGCTTTTACTATTTTGATCTCACTGTTTTCTTATGCCTTATGATAAATAGGTAAAATAGTGCGGGCTGAAAACCTCAGACATGCTGGGGTACAAAAGGGGGGGAGGGGTTTAAAACGAACCAACCTGTAGTATGGTGACTAATTTTGTAACTAATTTTTTTCTCGTCAGTTCTAACCAAGGCATCGAGAACAGTAGGACAAGGCTTGGTAACCTCTTAGTAACGTAACTCAGTGCCCTAGTAGGAATGCAGAAATCGGTAGAGACTTTTGCTAGCGTCCCACTTACGTTTTTGACATTGGACTCACGAGCACCATGAAGTGCCTTACTTATGTAGAACATACGCGGCAAAATAAATATCACGCACAATGCCATGATAAGGTTCGGATCAGAGGGCGAAATAGAGATACAAAGGGATTTGTTAAGGCAGTACCACCTGCGCAATGAACGGAACAAAATTGTGGAGACAAATCTCGCGCATCACAAACACAAAATGCACGAAGGAAGTAAAAGACAATAATAAAGACAACCAAATAAAGGTTTGCAAATTACATAGCGAAGAGGAAACTAAAAAACGCTCTGCAAGTTTTGTTACACAAAAATGCCGGGAAAAACACATTCGATAAAACGGCTCCGATAAAACTCCGTCGATAAAACGGCATTCGATAAAACGGCTTCAATAAAACGACATTCGATGAAACAGCGTTCGGTAAACTGTCCGTATCCCTAACGGGGTTGCTTTTGAAATGCAAGTATTGATGTCGGTCCGTTGGCTTCCTGGACACTGAGGTCACAACCTTGTTGTCCGAAATCCTCACTGAAACATCGAGAAAGTTAATGGCAGATGCGGAATATGAGTGGGAGAATAAAATGATCTCGTATGCGTTGTTGAAAGCGGTGATAAATTTTAGAAGTTCCTCTTCCCCAAATGGCACCAAGTGAGAAAAATATCGTCAATGAACCTTCAATAGAAAAGAGGGTGAAGCTGTGCGTTGCTTAGAAATTCAGACTCCAATGTGCCCATGAAAATATTAGCATAGTTGGGTCCCATTTTGTTGCCATCGAGGTCCCGTCGATTAGCACGTAGTGCTTATTGTCGAACTCAAAGTTGTTCAGCTCCAAGTCAAGCTTATAGAAAGAAGTATAGCTGAGCTGTCTTTCTGCCTCGCTGCACTATAAACTCTACCGCATACCGTATGCCGTCCCCCAAATCCCTTCCCCTGGGAACATAGAAAGAATTTTCCGCGCATATCGGGTAAAGGCCGTCTCTGAGCTGCACTTATTAGGAAGGGCTGTCGACGCGGCCTGAGCTCAAGGCACCTGGAATTGAGACGCCTCCCTGTCGCCATTATCGTCCATTTAACAGCGCTTATTTTCTCTCCTTCTCTATTCGAACAATTGTTTGCCCGCTTATGTTGTCGATTCTTGTAGTCCAGTTTTGCGTGGGTAAATTCTTTACTGACGCTGATTGTACCATGCATGTAAATAAATACATGGACGAATACGCGTGAGATTTTGTAAGGATGTTAATCGTTTTATGAGTGAGATAATCTAGTAAACCTTGAAATGACTGACTGACACGTGAGTGAGTGACACTGAGTGAGTGAGTGAGTGAGTGAGTGAGTGAGTGAGTGAGTGAGTGAGTGAGTGAGTGAGTGAGTGAGTGAGTGAGTGAGTGAGTGAGTGAGTGAGTGAGTGAGTAGAGTGAGTGAGTGAGTGAGTGGAGTGAGTGAGTGAGTGAGTGAGTGAGTGAGTGAGTGAGTGAACGAACGGGTGAACGATCGGGCTAGAGCTGCCGGAAGTTTTGCAGAGCAGGGACTAGTATCCCAATTATCCCCAGGATACTGAGCCCCCAATTGCTTTCGTCGAGCACTGGCACAACATATTGTTACCAGTGAACTTTCCACCTCCTCCGAGTGCTAGTATTTATGAGAAAGCGGTAGCCGCAGTGGCGTGTTCTTTCTCGCGGTGACCTACCCCTCGTGGCGGCGTCGCAGGAGCTGCAGCAGCTGATGGGCCTGTCGGAGGCGGCCTACTGGGCGGGCCACTTCTACTCCCACCTCTTCTTCGCGCTGCTACAGAGCATCGTGGCCATGTTGTGCATGCTCTTGCTGCGGGACGGGAACACGGGCGAGCACGCCTTCCTCGACCGGGCTGACCCGTTGGTGGTAGCGCTCACCTTCGGCCTCTTCTCGGCGCTCTTCTCGATGCACGCCATGCTCGTCGCTGCCTTCTTCACCAACGGTCAGCCGTTGCCCTCGATGTTGAACCGCCGCGCCGGGATAGCCGCGCGAAGCACGTCTTGTACGACTTGCCGTTCACAGCTGCATCAATGCCCCCCAATCACAGCGCCCCAGACCTAACACCCGTAGCTTTTTTTCGCCATGCGATTGCCTAGCAAGTTTCAGTTTCATCATCCACTCTGGATAATTTCTGGCGCTTCGAACCTTCGCATCTCGAAGCACTACGAATGCTCCCGCAATTCAGCTCGCTGGGTCCTTCTCACCATCCCACCACGCCTACATGTTTTGAGATCCCGTCAACGACAAGGGAAAAGATTTACATATTTCCGCTTCCACGTAATATGCATCGTGTACATAACAAGAAGTGGCGAGATGCCAGAGGCGTTTTCGTTTCTTTGTCTTTGCACGCGAAAGCTCAACTGGATTCTTTTCTGCTACACCATGTATGCGTCTTTCTTCGCTTTCGTTTCTTGGTCTTAAAGAGAAAATAAAGTCAGCAAGTAGACCGGCGCAGGCCGGTCTACTTGCTGATTTGGTAAATTGTTCTTAGTGCTAAGTGGATGTTTCTTAGAGGGTCCATGAAGACAAAATGCAACTTCGTTTATCTTTAAAAAGATAGGCTTCAGTACCTCACTCAGTTTCATTCCGGCCACGAAAGATGTTTTTTAACCGATAAAAACCCAAGACATACTTCAGAACTTTCAAATTTCACACCACAGTGACGTGTTATGGGCGCGAGTGACGTCATATGGGCCAGAACTAAAACATAATTTTCAGTGCGTTAACTGCACGTTAGCATTCAAGTAATGCGATCAAACGGAACTGGAGGCCCAATTACAATCGTCCAGTCATGTGTCCTGGCGATTGATTAGTTCGGCCATCGTCAATTGTCCAAACAAGCTTCTGTGACGTCATAGAAAAGTTGCCGAAAACTGGCTAGCGAGTCGCCACTGCTTTGCGCGTTTTCTTCAAAATCTTCGTTATCTTTTCGAAGTTTGCGATGAAATCGGTATCGTTGTTATCAGGACAAAGCAGTCTTTCTAATGAACCAAACTTGTATTTTGTCTTCATGGCCCCTTTTAATATGTTTAGCGCAAAAACCAAAGACTGTACACAAGAAAGGAGACAGGACAAGCGAGAACTTTTAACTGAACTGTAATCACCGCCGGAGCCGACGGCGATGAATCATGAGCCAACTAGCCCCCCAACAAGTTTTGTTGAATTAAGTGGATGTTGTGCACCTGTTGTGCTCAGGTGCCATCACTTTCACCTGTCACGTGGCAGGATTTATTCGACCACTTTCACGTTTCGAATTTGTACGTTTGGCAATTTTTGTGAAGTAGGCACGCACACTCTTCCGCTTCCTGGCCAAATCCCCCAAGTGCATGTGTGACACGAAGGAAAATAACATCACCTTTTGCTCCGTGCTAGCAGTATTTGGAGATAACACAGTTGGCAGAGCAGTGGGCTGCTACTGTGCAGAGTGCCTACCTGGGTTAAAATCCTCAAGGGTAACACATGTGTTTTTTGTTGGCTCTATATTGTGGCGGTAAATTTCTTGACCACACAACAACAACATCAACAGCGGTGCTTAGTCGCAGAATGTGACCACCTTTTTTGCCTTTAAAAAGCGTTCAAGTTTTATCTGAATTGTGAAGTCTGTATCTCCCTGTCTCTCAATGCATCCCGCGGTACCACCTTCTAATGAATGGTTGAACAAGACGTCGACACAGGAAAACCGTTCCAAATTACTGAAACTGATGGCGTGCAACACTGTTCAACAACACTGATGAGCAAATAGAAAGCATTGCGCGTATTCGAAGCAAACGATAAGTATGTAACTGACACTGGCAGCTTCATTTTAAGTAAATATAGACGTAGCATTGTTTTCATAACACCGCGATAAAAAGCAGTGTCGAACGCAGCCCAGATAAAATTTTTCCATCTCTTCTTAAAGAAGCGCGAGAGAAGCGTGAAAGCTTTCCAACGTCAAAACTGCTCCAAAAGAGCTTCAAAACTCTCGCTAAAAGTTCGTCCAGCCTTCGCTGAAAGGCGTCCAGTTGATAGGTAAACATCGAAGACCGTCAAATCACAAAGGAAGAATGAACCCATGCGACGATTTTCCAGCACTAACTAGACGCACCCACGAACGTCCCGAATGTATACTAAAACGTGGTTTAAAAGATAAACGCATAATATTGTAGTCTTTCTTCATGATTGATCCGGGTATTGTCTTATCTTGAGCGGTTGTAACCCTTTTCACCCAATGGAAACCCGGTTTACCACGCTCGACGTGTGTACAGACATCTTATCAGAACTTTTCGGTCAAATGCGCTAAGAAAGCTTTCTCTTTAAAAAGTAAATACTTGAAAGAAGACTTCTCCCCACAATGTTCCAGAACAAGGTTAAGCAAAGGTCACAAAAGATTGCGAGCCACCAATGGAAACGCGAAAAGTGGAATTGAAATGAACAAACAAAGTGCGTTCATTATGAGGGACTGAAAGGGGCCAGGGAGGCAGAAGGCTATCGTCTTTCGACAGCATTTGCACTGGAGCCAGCACATAGGAGTCTACTTTTTTGTACTGCTACTAAGATCACTCCTCCCACAAATAATGCTGGCAACCATGACATACAATAGCTCGGCAACATACTTTTGTCTGTATGCGAATGAAAAACGATATTTAAAAACTTGTCCCCAGCTAAAAAAAGTGTGAATCGCAGGCTTCCTTATTCGTTTATGTGTTTTTTTATTAAACCGTCTATGTTGCACGAATGCGCCATCTGTTGGGATAGACGATAGGTAGAATCTGGCTTCACGTTGTGGAGGTCGGAAGTTAGATTCTCCCCAAGTGCGACGTTTTTTTTTTTTTTAAGCTGCCGTTGGCGTATTTGGAAACTGAAATCAAATATTGGCAGAACAAACGCCCCTGACTCAGGCAGAATCGTCAAAGCTCCTTCACTGGGTCTGTTTACTGAGCTCTGCCATTGATTCTGGGCATGGAGGCTGAGTTAGCCACACTGAGAGCAACCCAGCGAAGGCGGGCGGCGTGTCTTAAAAATTTTGAATTATTGTTTAACAATACGTTACAATTTAAATCAGACAAATAGTTGTGCTAAAAGGTTTTCAACGCGTAAATAAGCGTTTTAGCCGTCACAGTAGCTGCAAGATTTGCAGGTCACGTGACCGGGAGACATACTGTAGTGTCAAGTTTCGACACTACGAACCCTTTCGATTTCAGGAGGTTAGCTGCCAAATTATATTATTTCCGCCAATTCGTTTATAAATGGCTTGCGGTTACCGGGCTATATAAAACGCTGGATTTCATGTGAGCTAGAGAACATATACGCGACAAAAATCTGTTGTCCGTCTATTTGAAAGCAACTGGTATAGCATTTTCGCGCCAAAATAGCCGTATCTGTTCCATCCCCAGTCTCATTCAGTACCATCAAATTTGCTGAAAGCGGTGTTTAAAGAACAGATATCACGACGCTGTTTCTGGGAATATGGTTGTAAAAGAGCCGATAGTGCCTATTTGCGAAAACCAGTTGTACGATGTTTGTGAAGCGGGAGTGTGGATCGCAAGAGCCTTCTTTGCGGAGGTGGTCGAAATCCCTTAAATTCACAGCGTGGCGAAGTGCTATACAGCCGACGGGTTGAGTGCGCAATACAGAAATAATTTACTGTATGCAATTGGTTGGTCGCACATAGACATACCGAAAAGTGTGAAGCCTTTCGTGTCTCTCATACAATTTCCAAAAAAAAAAAACACGAATGGACAGCTTTAACAAGGAATGGAGGAAGGTAGAGCATATTAGCTTCCAAGGGCGTTCACTAGTATAGCTTGAACTGCGCTACGCGTTTGCATATGCAGCATGGCAGCATGACAGACACATGCACCACATCGAGCGCTCAGATATCTATGTCCTTATTAGTCTTTACACGCAACTGATCGGAACATCTCTCTTTCAGGGAGCATAGCGGTGACATTCGCGCTGATCTACTGGGTCATCCTGTCCTTCGCCGTGCCTACCGCCATCGTCGAGAACTTCCTGCCCAGCCTCGCGGCGTACCTGTTCTCCCCACGGCGTAACAAGCTCCTGTCTTCCATGGCGCCAGCTATCGGCACCTATTGGGTCATCAAGATCCTCATGATCTCGGAAGACTACACAGGTCGGTTCTGTGGCTGAGTAGGGGATTCGTCACTCCTGTGCGGAACGCGTGAGTGCTAAGAGCACCGACATCGCCACAACTCAGAGCCCCGTAGGAGCCACTTAGTGCGCTCATCCGCCATTCCTATCACAGCGCAGCTTTTCTAAGCTACATTTCCATACATATCCCGGTGTGCGGCTTTACTTGCCTTTCAAACGTGAGACGTTCTACAGCGCGATTGGCGGTGAGCGCGAACACAGGCGGCGCTGCGAAGCGCGCTTCCGTGACGTCAGCTTAGGGATTCTCGCATTTGTCGTCTGCTTCACTTAGGATCGTCTCCCTGCTGTTTCTTTGCGCTCGGTCAACGTCTGATGCTTGTCCGCACCAGAATTGGCGTGTGGGTAACTTTTTATCATAATAATAGGCTTAAAATCGCATACACTAGCTCATGGTGTCAATTAAAGTATAGTTTTGGATACCGCTGCGGGAGAAACATTGCCGGCGCCACCCCATTCCTTGCGAAGCCGGTCCTGTGCGGAGCGCGAAGAGTCGGAGCTAGGCGTCAGCTTCTCATGTAAGCATTCGAACAAAAGGAACAGTCAGCTGCTAATAACCGACAACAGCGAAAATGGAATACCAAAACAAATTCTAGGCCTTCAGGGATGTCGGCTTTGGCAGAAGGCATCACGATTCCCGGTAATCATATGTAAGGTAAAACAGTTTTTGCAACCTTACCAAACGTTCGAACGCGTTTTGTCACGTCACTTTACGTTGCCAAGGCATGAAAGTTGTGGGCATTTCCTATCCCATCCTTAATACTTTCCATTAAGGAATGGAATAGAATAGAATAATGGAATAAACGCGCCGTCGTTATTCTCACTGCTCTCGCGCAGCACCGAACTGTCCTGCCGAGAGACTCTGCCCACGACGGGTTCGAGAGCGAGCCACGACTCTCGCCGCGAGTGTACGTTGTCAGTCACTTCACATGGAAGCGATACATTTCATAGTACATGGGTTTATTACGCGGGAAACCACGATACAAACGCTACACTGCACTACGCACCTAGCCCCTGGGACATACAGCCGTCAGCGTGTGCCCAGCCCGTAGTCAGGCAGCAGTTAGCGTCCGCCGGCGTTGGCCGGCCGCAACGCTCGCTGACGTAGGGGAAGGGGGCTCTCTGTGGCCGCTACACATTTACAGCCACTGGACTTGACCGGGCGGCATCGGCGCTCGTCCGCTGACCTTAGACGGCGCAAGCCGTCACATCGCGGACGCGGGGGCAACCCACCAAGAAGTGGAATATGTCCGCGGAGACTCGCCGGGCATCCTAGATAAACGCACTGACGCAAATCGAGGCATGCGCTAATCGACACGGTGGGTTGCCGTGACCCACGGAAGTGGGAAACAACGGCCAATGCAAGAAACGGCCAGAAGTGGCCGAAGGGCATTTACGTACCGTGCGATCGCTGGGCGTCCCAAGGGTGGTCTCCCCGGGGAGTCTCCTGCGCGCATCCCCCGTCGCCTCGTAGGGAGAGGAGGGAGGCGCGCGAGGATCGCCCTCGTCCCACCAAGGAGGAGGACGTCGCTAGCGCCCCTCCTCGCCCCGATATGAGGGGCTAGCCCCTCATATGGGGGCTAGCCCATATGACTTTGTGGGGGCCAAGCTTGGTAAACTTTGCATGTCGGTAAACTTTGTGGGGGCCAAGCTTGGCCCCCACAAAGTTTACCGACATGCACTATAGACTGCAAAAACTGTAGGTTGAGTTCCAAATAAAGTGTGTATATACGTGCGTTCTGATTCTATACGAGGCATCTAACCAGTATGGAGGTTTATTGAGCACAACGAGTCACGTCTTCGTTAAATTTATAGCAACACATATATGCTTGTTAAGACCTGGAGGGATATTTCGGAACATTTTGCACAGCCATATCTTCCCGATATTTGGATATGCGTTATAGGAAAACTGCACTCAAGAGGAGGAGGAGGAGTAAGCGGAGGAGGGGAAAACTTTGTTTAACAATTAAATCGATCTGGTTAGTGGGCCGGGTCCTCAGTCCAGGACAAGAGAGTAAAAGTAATTTTCTTCAAATCATAGAACGCCATCCCGAGTAGAATAGGATTTGTTCTTCGCGCCTGGAAGGGTTGAAAAGCAATAAAGAGCTACTTGGAATTCTTCTTCGGTTTCGAGTCTAGTAATATATGCAGGTATACTAGTTGTTACGTTAGTTAGGGAGTATATCATGCCTTCAACACCGTAATCATGTCATCATTGTTCGAGTTGAGAGTCAGTTCCTTATGATAACGATATAATTACGATAGAAATTCGGAGCACAAAAGCCGCCTTCGAGTACTGTGGACCATGTTGTTTAGGGCGCGATTGCGGTGGCGTAGCACAAACCTTCTCATTGTATTTGCATGTGAATAAACAAAGCACGGTGCGGATATGCACCTTCTTGATCATGAAAGCCAATTTGTGAAGAAGGGAATGTATGCCATAAAAAATGAAGGAAATATTTACACGACCTTTTTGAGGCTCCCAAACATCCCGAAACCTCCTAATAAGAAGTTGGTTACGGCGCAGAAAAATTAATGCGTTGGGCAGAAAAAAAAAGCAAGAAACATTAACCGATACAAGACAACAACGAAAGAAACAGAAGAAAGCCGCTTTATTTCCTGCTGTGCGATGAGTGTGTAGAGGCCGCTGCTTGGTACGTAGTATTAGACTATTGAGTCTTCATAGGAGCATCTCAAAAATACTGCAGGGAAGCCTACGCATTTTGAATACTTATGGAGAAGCTCTGATCGCTGATCCTCGCGAATAAGCAAGAAAGGACGAGTTTCACACGATCTTCTGACCGATACTCTGAAGAAAGTTGTTCTGTATTTCTTCGTGTGTTGCAAACTTGTGGGGGATACAGCTTCAAATTATTCAGATGCGTCAGAAGCTGGCAAAATAACTGAGTCGCTAGAAATACGCTTTTTAACGCACTACAGCAACGAAGCGGGCGATTTCTAGCCCAGGCACTGTTGCCCCTCACAAGCGGAGTGTAGCAGACGACAGCGGCGCGAATCCCTAAGCCGACGTCAGAGCCAGGGGGCGCCACTCAAAGATCTCACCTAGAGTTCCTGTAGACGCGCGGTGGGGGCGCTTCGGTCGGCGGCGCCTTACGGCGGCGCCTTACGGCGGCTACGCTGGATTCCTGTGGTGCCGCCCGCGTCGGCGGCTGCGGCGCAGCCGTAGTGGGGGCTTCTCTGCGCGGCATGGATAACCGGAGTGTCGCAATCACGGCGGCGCGTGGAAAAGGGTCGCGCAACTCTTAGCTCCCTGCGGGAGCTATATACAGGAACTCTAATCTCACCGCCAATGGGTTCTGTAGCACGCGTCTTAACTGGGCAGTGATGACATCTGCTACGGCGACGCGAAAAACTATCCATTGTCTCATCAAATTTGTTCTCCCAGCTAGGCTTTCCTCCCCACACTTTGTATTTAGGTGCAACCCAAAACGGCGCACCATATCCCCAGCGCATATATCCTAAAGAAACTTTGAAAGACGCCAGACAGAGCAACACCACAACCTTGTAAGGAACAAACAACGACTGAATTTATTTGGATAGTGTTGCTGCCTACTCAGCGAGCTCGAGGCGGATATACAGTGTTGCCAGATGGCTAGAAGAAATAAGCCGAAGTTGTGGCTTTCTACACATTCTTGCACACTTCATTTCGAAGCAATATAGAAAAACTGCAGGCCACTCATGTTTGGTTGAGCACTTTGAAGCTGAAATGCCTGCCGCACTATTCGTAATAGTGCTTCTCAAGTACACGTCTACCCACTGACACAGCAGCCATGCTGTGTCACCATTTTTAACCATCCTAATAGCTCTGACCTACCTTAACCCACTTAATCCCCCTTATTTTAGCTCATCGGAACTTAATCCAACAAAATATACGTTAACGCCACCTTACTGAACATTGCTGTCAATTACTATGCAATCATTAATATTTTTTTCAATCATTAATAATTTTTCCTAGTCCAGCTTAGTGACTCATTATTCGCCTTATTACCACCATAATAATCATTACTATGAATCACGTTCCAATCACTCGGTAATAGTTATATTTTCTTATGCACGGCTGGCATGCTTTAATTCGTTTCGGCCTTCCTTGGGTTTTTATAACTTTCAAAACGACTTAGAATTGGGCGAGTTAATGTAAGTCTTTCATATATGAGCGTAGTTATTTGGCTAAACACTGTAAAAAACACTGCTACGTGCGGGTTTTTGTAGATACCACGGCGTTGTCAAAACACTGAGATAAAAAAACTAGGAAGATAATCGAGGCATACCAAATACGATGACCTTCCAACCGCTCCATTAGTATTCTGTCTGTAGTGGTGCACGACCGTGAATTCGCATATTAAATGACACCCTTGTGTAGCCAGGTCGAGAAATAGATTACGCTTGTGCAGGCATCTCAGTGGTTGTGTTTCGTTTTGTTGTTTGTTGTTATAATTTAGTACAATGTGGGTGACTGATGTATGTACTTAAGCCGTATTTCTTTTTCAAATTAAATTAATTGTTAGAGCAGCACTGTCCTGCCAGCTTCTCGTTCTTTTGTGCCGTGTTTGTACCATCCCTGTTGACACCGGGGTCGTTCAAGGTCACCTTACCATGAGACATATGAGGCTTTCAGTTTATTCAACTACAGTAGTGAAAGAGCATGGTAGCAGCACAACGCGTAGGAGATAAATTGGAGCCGTTAGAAAGCGCAAGGAGGAATCGGCGAGAGGTAGACGCCCTTAGAGAACGTGAGGCTAAGCCAAAGCATACCATGCGTACATTAGGTTCCCTGTGAATCTCCTCGAACCGTTTGTTAGTATCGGTGACATTACCCTTGAAGTTGTAGTCAAGGATTTCAATGTGGATCATTCCGTAGCGAAGTGGGACGTTTATTACACATTTCGTGGTGGATTGGGCTGCCGCACTGATCAGGCCCAACCGATCTCCCAGCGGCGTACGTGCATCGGTTTGACAGTATTTAAGAATGCGTCTGCAGTTTCGAGCACCTCGATCAGTGTATACCACAGCGAAAACAAAGCCGTTGGGACTCTTGTTACTAGGTGTCATTGAGAAGACATACGTCATCATCCCAATGCAAAGGGAATGCCCTTAACAGTCAATCTATATCCGTCTGTCCCTCTGTCCGTCTGTCAATCAGTGATTCAATCAATCAATCAATCAATCAATCAGTCAATCAATCAATCAATCAATCAATCAATCAATCAATCAATCAATCAATCAATCAATCAATCGAATTGCGCATTGTACTTGACTGCCATACGCCGGGTCTGTGTACAACGCAAACACAATCACGAGAAGACATTTTTCAGCGGCAATACAAGCAGTTTTAGCAAATAATGGGAGCCCGAGGGTCTTGTACTGTTATCTTCTGTCCAGTCCCAGATACGCCGGTGGAGCATCTTCAAAATCGGCTTCACTACTTCGCACGAAAGCTTGGCTGAGAACGTTTTTATAAGGCAATATAAGCGCTTTTTAGTTAAGAATTGAATTGATCTAATTTTTTTTAATGTTTTATTTATTTATTTAGAGATACTTTACAGGCCCTTGGCTAGAGCATTGAGTATGGGGGGGGGGCTAACAAAGGCATGAGTACAAGTTTAGCAAATACCACATGTAAATGCGTAAAAAGGATTCAGAAAGTAAGCTCGAAACATAACATGGAAACCGCAACTAAATATGTATAAGTGAGCATCACATGTAATAACCGAAACACATGAACGTCTGCTCACGGCACATAGCATTAGAAACACTATACAATGTCTGTAACTGGCATTGACGAATGAATGTGGCGTAACAGACGGGAAACGCCATAACAGCGCTTACAGGAAATCTGAACAGTTTGTTCAGATAGGGTTTTACGAACAAGAATGAAGCCAAAAAATCAGAGGGCAGAATGATTTACAAAAGAACTTATTGCGGAAGGAAACTGGGTTGGTGTCAGATACTAAGTTGTCGGGAAGATCATTGCGCAACGTGATGGCTTGAGGCACTGCGGATGCATTAAATGAGTTTGTTTTACTGTACATGCCCGAAAAGCTAAGCTGGTTGTGCAGTCTAGTTGATAAGTATTTGACTCCTTCCATAGCTATGCTACGCATCGTGCCCTGCGTTGTGTGCATACACACGGACGGATTGATTTGGGTTGGAAGTATTTAAAGAACGCTCACAAATAAAAAAACACGGCGCAACTTCCAGTAGTGCTGCAAGCCTGGAGAAACAGCACAGCTGGCGGCCCCTCTTCCTGCATCGGGGACCCTTCTGGGTCAACTTCCCGCTGAAAGGTCTCCATGACTGACAGGCGTGGATCGTTTTTTCAGGAGGCTTTTCACATCTCTCACAAAGTCGACCGCGTTATCACGCGCTAGATTCGGCGGCAACCGCCTTCACGAACCCGGCCTGCGTAGCTAGCACGAGCTGATCTGTGCTCCCCACTTCTGGCGCGAACGCACGTGAACTGGTGAAGACAAGAGAACGCGAAAGATCACGCCTCGAACGCTGGGCAGAGTGCCCTGGAAGGTGGAGTTGGACGACGCCGGGCTCTCGTCACAAGGCATAAGTTCGCGTGCGCTTGGTACTTTTTTTTGCGAGCTCCTCCAGTGGCGCAAACCTGGACGACGCCAGGCACTCCTCCGGAGACGCAGGCTCAGGCGCGCTTAATTTTTTTTTGGTATTCTTTTAGGCGGACGCCGACACACCAAGCTGGTGCTGTTTAAACAGTTCTGTTAAGACATGTCATATAAGTGTAACAGCCATCTTAGCAACATCGATGCCATCACCTCTTGTGTTACAGAACTGAACGGAGAAATGCACATTTGCATAAGGGTGTATTTCAATGCGTCGCACTTAAGAATTCATTTTCCTAGGTGTTGAGCGAGGCGTGACGACTGTTGTGCCCTCGTCTGCAGGATCGGCCGGCTGGGACCTGGTGACGAAACGCGTGCTGGGCCTGGATAGCATATGCATCTTGGACGTGTGGTGCATCATGGTGGCCTCGTGCGTCGGGGCCGGAGTCCTTGTTGCCTACCTTTCGCAGGTGCTACCCTGGGCCACGGGTGTGCCCAAGCCCCTGTACTTCCCTCTTCAGGTACGTATGCGCGCATATCGTGTGCAAGGTGAACTCTCATTAGTTAGAACGGAGACTCTTTCTTGGTACGCTATTTTCTTATCCCTGGCTAAGGCGTTGTGCTGCTAAGCACAAGGACGCGGGTTCGCTTCCGGCTGCGGCGGCCGCTTTTCTGATGGAGGCGACAGCAAAAATTAAAGCCGTTCCACTCAACGTGAAAGCTGTCAGAAGTGCAGAGCAGCGATTCGCCATAATGGGCTGTAGCGCCGTGTTCGCTCGCTGCATGTTACCACCCAATGCAAGTCAAATTTCCCGCCTTCGCAGTGCTCGCGCGCTCCCTGCCTGAAACTGCGACAGCGGGAGTTGTGTTCTTTTTGTGCTTGCTTTTCCCCCGCACGTGGCGGAGTTGCACTGCCACTCACTCTATCGTAAAAACCAACCCCACGAGTGTTCCTAACTAAATGAACACGGGCGCTGCCGCTTCATTACGTATATTTTGCCTCAAATGTACCTACAGTTTTCTTGGCGCAAAACAACGTGCAGATGTAGGACAAGCGACAGCGGCTCACGAGTTTCGAACGCTTATGCCTATATAAACCGGTTGGCTTTCGAATCCCTTGGGTTACACGGCGACGACAGCCGTTACGACGAAACACCGTGTGGCTCTACCTGGGTCCAGCGTACGAGCTACGACAAGGCGAGCCCCTAAAGGGCTCTGCACTTAAAACGGCCATGTGTTCCAGATTTCGGCGCACGCTAAATATCCCCAGGTGGTAAAAATTGACCCGGAGCCCTCCACTACAGCGCGCCTCATAACCTGTGTAGTTTTGCCGCGTTAAACCCCGTAATCAATCAATCAATTTTCTTATCTCCATTAAAGTCATATGTTGTTTTTTTTCTCTGAAAAACAGAGGCTCGTTGCTATGCTGACACCTTCCTCATAAATTCCTTTCATCACGCGTGAACGTCTCTTCTTATCTTGACGTGCGTGTCGCGAGTGTACGAAGCCTGCACGGGTGCTCTGAAGAATTCCGCGTACCACCAGTGATGTTCCGTGCTGGGAATTTTCTTTTTTTTCGAGGAATTTTTCAGCTGTAACTTTGGCCAAAAGGGTAAAAAAGGAATCCCTAATGGATGCACTGAATTTGAGGACTCGCGGAGTAAAACGGGAAAATAATCCGAATCCTCGCATCATTTAATACTTAGTTTTCTTTTAAAAAAGATCCCTTCACACTTCCCCGGATTCGTGTTCAAATATCTCCAGTCGTGTTCCCACAAGCAACAAGCATCAAAGCCAGCTTCCAATCCAGTTCACAAAACAGGAGGGAGTATAGAGCAAAGAATACTCCCTGAGAACGAGCTAGCAAAGCTTGAAGCGGCGGCGGCCCAAGAGCTGGAGCGTGTTCGCATGTATTCCTGCACAGTATACAAATGAGTATTTCGGCTGAGCCTTAGTCCGCGTGCTGCCAACAAGAGATGGCTGTAGCATTTTTGGCGCTGAGCTGAAATTACTCAATTACCCAACAATGTCTTGTTTTGCCCCAGAGGGTGCAAACAGGGTGCACTTTTATCTTACATATTTAGCATGCAAAGGGCGCCTGCTGTTTGTTACAAATGTGATATGCCTAGTCAAACGCTGCTGAACGGCACATGTAGTGAGATTTACTTCACGCAGAAACTCATTCTCTGAACGGCGTCTGCGTCCGCAACGCTGCGTAAAATATACTTAGGTGGCGCTGGCTAACGCCCAAACCGAACAGGAATCCACGTAAAGAGCCATCAGCTGCCGAAAGAGAAAGAAGGAAGTTTGGAAGGGAATTCTTAGGAACCCTGCGAGGAAAAAATGCTGAAAATAGGCATTTTCTGAATCAATGTATGGGACTTTTTCTCGCCACTATGGGACGTCACTGGGTACCACGCCCTAGGAGTGGCCGCAACAGCATATTAGTGTACGCTCAGCTCTGCGGCTGACCAGAAACAAGCAGTGCGTGTGTGTGTGCTCCCTAAAAATTGCACAAAGGAGATCAGTGAGCAGGAATTCCTGCTGAGTTTCCACACACGCTGCAGACAACTGGTGTCCGTTTGTGCGCGCTTTGTGACGCACACTTGATAAAGACGATATGCAATGCTCATTCCGGCCCGATTTGTACAATGAGAAATAGACAATGTGCAACCGTCCTAAATTTGCACACCTGTCTCGTCTGTCTGGACAAAGCGATAGTGTTCGCCGGGAGATTTGACGAGCACCCTGAAAACCTAGTTTCGTTTCTGTTGAAACGCCGTATTTATTGTAAATCCTGAGAATTAAGCAGCTGTCGCTGAGAAGGTAAAGTTTTTCAGTCACGCCGTTAACACCGATCGAGGCCTACAACATGAGCTGTAGCCAACTTCCTCACACACAGAGACAATGGAGCAACGCGGAAATTTCTTGGCATGTGCGCGCATTACCGATACTTGGTATAGAACTTCGCAGTATAACCGAACCCTTCATGCGCTTCACGGAAGATAGCATACCTTTTGGCTTAAGGGAAGCGCAGCAGTCAGCACTTTGTAGCTCCAAAATACCCCGTAAGAGTCGCCCTAGTGTAGTGAACTTGTTTGTGAACGCCTCACGTAATTTGTACGCAACGATTCCAAGTGCGTATTCGATTGTAACGGTGTCCACTATTTTACAGTTGAGCTGGATTTGCCCAAGTGCTTGCGATTTTTTTCTGGCGGCCTAGCACAAGAATGCGCTTCGCATCCAAGATAACGTGTTTTAAAAATAGGTGAAAAAAAATGGTAGCACAATGTCCAGCATAGACTACATATTCAGGGGAAAGACAGCGAAGCTTGCACACAGGACAACTGGACGCAACACGAGCGCTGAACGCACACAGACTGGACACACGCAGTACTCGTGTGTGTCGTCTTCTCTTTGTCCGTGTGCGAGCTCCGCTGTCTTTTCTCTGATAATGTTTTTTCTCCGCTGTCTTTTCTTGATGATGTGGCGCGGTATGCCCATCCCGTGGAGTTATGGAGTTCTGCCTGCTCCGGAAGTAACTATCATTACGGATATCTAAGGGGCTACACCAGAAATCTTCAACCATGCTAGAAAGAATTTCAGGGACATAGCACTCCCTCACCAGAGAAGGATCTGGCCACCCTGGTGTAGTAGTTGGACGCCCACTCCTATGGCTAACCTGCTGAACTCTCGGCCCTCAGTCCCCAGCAGCTGTAGAGCACGTGTCTACGGCGGCCGTCAGAACAGCGATACAGAAGAGGGTGCTAAGAGTCCGTGGGTCTGGACGGGCTGCCACTGGAACGTGAACCTTGCAACGTTTAACGCACGCACTCTGCCTAGCGATGGAAGCTTAGTTGTTTGTACTACTAGAGGAGCTCTCTGACATTAAGCGGGATATCATACGGTTAAGCAAAGTTGGAGGGACAGGAGAAGGCTTGATGGAGCCCCCTAGCGGGCATATTCTGTGCTGCAGAGGACCCCAAGAGAAGAAAGAATACGGGGTGGGTTTTTTTTAATCCCTAGAGAAATAGCTGGAAACGTGGAGGATATTTTCAGCATTAGCAAGAGAGTCGTAGCTACTGTGATCAAAGTAAAAAAGCGGTACAGGTTAAAGATAGTACACGCTTATGCGCCAACAACCAGCTATGATCATTAACCCGTAGACAGCTCCTACGAGGACGTCGAATCCGCAATTAAAAAGCCCCCAACGCAGTTCACGATTGTGATGGGAGACTTTAGCGCAAATGGCGGCAAGACGCAAATGGGAGAAAGGTCAGTGGGAAAACTCGGTATAGACAATCACGAGAGTCGAGGAGATCCGCTAGTGAGATTTGCAGAGAGAAATTACCTGAGGTTGACAAACACCTTTTACAAATGAAAGAATAGTAAATGGACACGGAAACATCGCGATGGTACAACCAGAACCGTTATTTGCTTCATTTTAAGTGACAGCCCGGGTATCGCGCAAGACGTGGAAGTGCAAAGTATGAATCGGAGCAGCGATCATAGATGGTTAGATGCAAGCTAAAGCTGAATCTCAGAAGAGAAATAAGGCATCTCGTGAGAAGAAAGAAACCCGCATGGTGTCAGTCAGAGTCACATCGCCCAAGTTTAAAATAACTCGTCAAAACGAATTCTCGCTTCTGGAAGAGGAGAACGAGGCCAGTGTAGACAGGCTAGGTTACAAACTAGCATCGACAGCCAGTGAATCAGGAGCACCTGTGGTAGAGGCAACATGTACGGAACAAACTGGAAAACTAAGAAAACGAAGGACCTGATTGCAAAACATGACATGAACGTGTCAAGTATGGCGGATCGGATTGAATTATCCGAGCTGTGAAACTTATTACCAGAAGTAAAACAAAAGACATTCGTGCATATCACATGGCAATGATCGAGAAAACCCAGCAAATAAGGGGAAGCCTAAAAGCAACTAAGAGACCGCTAGCCGTCGACAAAGACGGGATGTACGAACTCAGGGATGAGCAGGGAAACATTACGCACAACGTGGATGAAACAAAGGTAGCCGAACGATTCTACACCAGGCTGTATGCCAGTGACGTTAGACCAGGGGAAACTCCTCAGAGCACAAATTCAAATTGCGATGTCCCACTAATAACTGAAAACGAAGTTGGAAAGACTCTCAAAGGCATGGAAATAGGAAAATCAACAGGAGACGACGGAATAACCATAGATCGTTTGAAGTAGGGAGGAGCTATTGTACTGGAAAAGCTTGCTGCACTATACTCGGCATGCGAAGACTCAAAAAGTGCCCACAGCATAGAAAAACGCCAGCATTATTCTGATTCACAAGAAGGGGGATCCCAAGGATCTCAATAATTATATTTATCCACCTACTCCCTGTTATTTGCAAGCCGTGTGCCAAAGTTAGGGTTAGCCGCATTGGTGACAGCCGGGATTCCCAACAACGCAGAGAGCAGTCTGGGTTCAGGAAAGGGTACTTAACGATGACAACCATTCATGTTGTCAATAAACGAAAACTCCGTCGAATACACTAAACCCCTGTACATGGCATTTATACACTATGAGAAAGCGTTTGCTTCTCTACTCACCGTAGCCCTTCTAGAAGCACTAATAGACCAGAGAATAGAGGGAACCTACATAAGACTTCAAGGAGACATATAAGAAATGCACGGGCAGGATAAACCTCCACAAACAAAGCGATAAATTTCCGATTCGAAAGAGAGTACCACAGGGAGATATCTCTCCAAAGCTATTCGCAGCATGTCTGGATGCTTAGAAAGCTTGACTGGTAAAACATAGAATTAAGGATAAACGGGGAATACTTCAGACATTTGAGGTTTGGGGACGATATATTTTTGCCGAGTAGGACTGGAGAACACATGCAAACAATGTTTGCGGAACTACAATCAGAAAGCACGGCCGTTGGGCTAAACATAAATGTGAATAAATCAAATGTAATGCGGAATAATTTAACAAGCCAGAAATGTGGCTCCAATTCCCGGTGTGAAGATGGTTAGAGTATGAAGCTGTACACTACACCCACAACTATTACCCATGCGACGTCACTTGAATTCTCACAGGTGGCTTTAAAAATACCGAAACTACAGACAAAGAAATTTACTTAACTTCAAGAAATGTACTTCAATTACTTAACAATGACATTCAAGACTGATTTATGTTCTTTTTCTTCTTCTGGCTGCTTTTCTGCCTGCTTCTGGCTGCTTCTGGGCTCCCTTTTTATATATTATAGTGTGGTGACGTCCCTACGTGACTTCTATGCTGTTCGGTACTTTTGCACTTGAAGTTCCTTACGCAACCGTAGTTTTTTACCGGTATACGGCCAGTTCTCCTAGATAGGCATGTGCCTTCTGTCAGCATGTGGATGCCCTCTTAATGATGATTGTTTTCTGGTAACATCGGCACGACAATATGCATGGGGGTAGAGGTATACCGTTTCGCAGTAAATATATGAAAGCTTGGTCACGTCCCTACGTGATTTCTATGCTGTTGGGTACTTTTGCACTCGGAGTTAAGCAAACGTAGTCTTTACCGCTATGGCCAGTCCTCCTGGGTAGGCATGTGCCCACTGTCAGTGAGTATGTGGACGCCTTCCTAGTGATGACAGTTTTCTCTTTACATCGCCACCAAACTTTTCTTGGGGAGTAGAGGTAAGGTACGTCCTCACTTGCGGAGCCGCGCGCGCGCAGCGCCACGTGCGAAAAAATGCGCGCCGCGAAACGCCCTTTAGCGGCAAGATTCCTCTGCCGAGCACGGATAGAGGTACGTCCTCACTTGCGGCGCCGCGCGCGCAAATACGCGCGCCGCAAAACGCCCTTTCGCGGCAAGATTCCTCCGCCGCGAAAGAATAGCACTGGGACCCATTCACGCGGCAAGGCGCTTTGCGCCAAACTCGGCGAGCTAATCAGCGCCCGGGTCACGTGAGCGAGGTCACGTGAGCGAGGTCAGTGCTCTCCTCATAGAGCTGGGCCGGCGCGGACAGCCGGCGAGCGCGCAGAAACGTTCTTCCATGCTACACCGTCGGAGAGGGCGAGGACCGGTTTGAGCCGCCGCCGCCGCCGCCGTTGCATGCGCGCGCTCCCAGTACTTCAAAAAGCGGCGGCGTTTCTGCGCGCGCGACGCTGCGCGCGCGCTGCGCCGCAAGTGAGGACGTATCTATATACTGCTTCGCATTAAAACATCCCCTTCAGATTAGGAAACGAAACGCCAGAATACAAAAGAATATCACTGCCTTGAACAGATGATTAGTGCTGACCCCAGGCACGAGGAAGAAATCCGGCGCGGAATAGATATTGGCTGGGGAGCACTCGGCAAGCACTCACAAATAATAAAAAGTAAGCTACCTCTGTCACTCAAAAGAAAAATGTACAACAAGTGCGTACTGCCGGTGATGACATATGGAGCTGAAACTTGGCGCCTTACTAACTAGAAAGCAAACTTAGGTTGGATCAACGGGCCATGGGACGAATAATGTTAGGAATCGCACTCAGGGGCAGTAAACGAACTACTTGGATCAGAGAACAAACTAGAGTAGATGATATCATAGGTGAAGCAAAGAACAAGAAATGGGCTTGGGCTGGCCATGTAGTGAGACGAACCGACCACCGGTAGACAAGTAGGGTAGCAGAGTGGATTGCAAGATATGGGTCTTGAAAAAGGGCAAGGCCAATAACCCGATGAGGGATGAAATAAAAAAATTCCGCGGTACATTGTGGACTCGAGCAGCGCAGGACCGGAGCTGTTGGAGTTTAATGGGAAAGGCATTCGTCCTCCAGTGGACCTGAGTAGGCTGGTGGTGATGATGATGATAATGATGATGACGGAATAAAACTCAAATAATGATAAAAGGTCCTATTGGTCAATTGTAATTTTACAGGTTTTGGGAACGTTTTGACAAAACAAGAGCAACCGCCGTTTTTTGCTGACCGTTTCCGATAAAGTAGGCTTTGCCGCAAGCGGATTTGTCTCGTGCACATAAACAATGCACGGAACCCAAGCAATGAAGCAATATAAAGTTTAGACTAAAGCCACTCGTATACGTCCGCTCAGAATAAATTGGGCTTCAGTAACCAAAGCTATGTGCGTTTAAAAAAGAGAAAGTGCAGGTGTCTTCGGGTAGTACTTCATACATAGAGCACTAGTTTTTCAAATAATCTTCAGTTCAAGAAATACTGTTTTTTCTCTGTCTAATTACGTTGCGCCAGCCACCAGGGCCCCTTACCGAGAGATGGACCAATGCGCTGGACGGCACGCGTGTTTGCGGAGGCTTAAAAATGAATACACGAACCAAAATAATAAACATTACGAAGTGCATAACCAGTGCCACTTTCGTAAACATGACCTTATGGCTGTAGGGCCCTACGGTCATGCTTAGCTGTGGCCTTAGCACCGGAGGATACCGCGCAGTTCGCTTTCATGACTCATCTGGTACCAACCCTGTCCGCCTCTCTGGAGCTGTTTAGCAAGGTTGTCCATATCCATTGGATAGCGCCCACCACACGTCCTGGGTGATTTACTGCTTGCCCGCCTGGGCAGACTGTTCCCAGGTGTCTTTGCTGGGCACAATGTTTTCGGCGTTTTTCGTTCCAACAGCGATATCCGTGTGTTTGAACTGGGCAGCAGGACAGTCAGCAAAGGGCAGAAGCGGCTCTGATGTGCTTCAGTCTACATTCACCTTCAGCATGGTGCTGTCCACGGACGCCAGGCTCAGACTTTGACACGTTTCATTGTTTCTGTGAGCTCAACTGCTATAGGATTAGGTACCTATATCCGAGAAATGATTTAAGCCACCGAGGCGGGTTGCCTTGTATTCGAGCTGCTTCTTTTCATCTGACATGTACACCCAAGAGCAGAAGTTTAGGGACCACGAAAGCAGCAGTTTTGAGTTATTTCTCTGCCGCACGGCAGCTGGGAGTACTATGTGCGGTAGTTTTAATTAGTTCAGTAATTATACGACGTCTCGCATGCATTCTACAGTTTGTCGGGCTGCTATAGGTAGAGAAATAACCGAAAATTGCCATTTCTGTGGTCTGCAAACTTTTGATCGCGGCTGTACATACACATTGGTCTTGGGCAATCATTGCGAGAAATTATCCAGTCTCGGCTTTGTTTCTAAACGGGAATCTGTCAGTGCGAACCGTACTTAGCTTATGATTTCTGTTTTTTGCTTTGCAGTACGGATACTGGTTTCCAAGCCGCCGTGACGACCGGACGTTCATCTCGCCCATGGCGGAGAAGTACGCGATTCACTTCCAGCTTCCTCCCGTGGACAACCCCGCCATCATCACCATCACCGGCCTCACCAAGGTGCAAAAAATGCGTTCAGAACACGTTATATCGGCTTACATAATAGCGACCATGTTTCGGGCAGCACCTTAAAGCAGGTAAAAACTTCACTGCTCGCACAGTTTTCTATGCAAAATGTCGTGTATGCACCTTACCGCGGATAGAATTTCATGATAATCACGTGCGTCTGAACCGCCACAAAAGAGACAGAAATGAAATCCCGACAAAAATGAATACTACACAAATAAAAACATGACAACAGACCAACTCCCCGCACAAGGTCAAAAATGCATAATTTCCAAAGTGAAGATATTTAGGTTATAATAGCGTATGGGGGTGATTGGTCGATGGAATTTTTTAAAACCAAACAATAAAAAAATACGAGATTATTGAACCACGTGAAAAAAGGAATTAACTAAATTTAAACTGTGCACGTTATACAACGCCATCACAAAGGAAAGACAAAACAGTCCTCCAGAATAACTGTGGAAGAACGAACAGAAACTTGCGAATAACCCTCAGCCTTGCTTCTGCATGCAGAGCATAACATGCGTGCTGATACACCGTGTAGACGCAGGTGTAAACTGCGAATGGTCGATCTACCTATGCGCCAGGCAACAAGGGTACTCGGAGTCAGCGAAAATGGCTACTAACTCCGGTACACGTATAGGGGGCAGGTGCATTTATGCCGTAGCCTTCGAATTAGCAGCTGACCAAGCAACACGCAGTCATCCCTCACTGGGAGATGCAGCGATTCCTGGAGACCACAACACACCCCGAATAGGACATTGCTGAGCTTTAAACAATATCCACGCGACAATATTTTGGTTTTGCTAGTTTATCTTTGCATTGTTTTCTTTTTTTGTATTTTTATTACTTGGTTGTTGCAAATTTTGTCAGTCCGATTATCTTCATTTAAGGCTATTGTGAGGGTTACGTACGTTAACTCCCCTGATTATGCATTTTCTTGCAAATACAGAGCGTTACACAGTGGGAGCTGTGGAGGGCTATGAAAAAATGCTACCCCTTCCAAAAAAGTTACTCCGTCCCCGTTCAGAGATGTGTTAAGCTTACTGCAGCAGCCATATACTACACTAGCGATATCCCACACCACTGGAGTGGGATATGCATTGGCTTTCGCAATTACATACCTCTCAAATGGGTTACACAAGAAACGGTGGGTTTTATAATCGCTTATGCCGCCCGCCACTCATTACAGGGAGTTAAGGAATATTTCCGTCGTTGTATTCCTCCTCAATCCCGCTGAAATCTGTCTACGAAGTCCCGAACCTTGATTATGCCTCTGGTGTGTGTGTGTGGGGAAGGGGCGGGGGGAGGGATAACGGATCAGAGATCATGCTTTTAGAAAACTAAGTTGATTCAACTACCATTTATTTCTGCAGTTTACAGTCGCATCCATGTAAACCTGTGTTTCGTATTGTGGTCAAAATTTGGACATGTATATTCGCGAACTTCGCAGAACGGAAAATTTAGGGGTCCATCTGCAGTCATCGTGAGGACTACCACAGGAGGATGCCACACGGGATTGCGATGTCCTGCTAGATCGACTTTATTAGATTTTTCTAAACTTGAATTTCCAAACCATTTTGTGATCTATAACACCTTCATTTTGTCTCGCACGGCAGGACCGCGCGTTGATTCCTATTTACCCACTTGCAAATGTGCTGTCATTTTCGACGCCACAAGTTCGAGGATTCCGCAGGGAAGCTCTTTGAAGAGGGGTTCACAGAAAAGTTGGGAAGTGCAGGCAATTTAAATTAATTACAAACTTTTTCTGCTTAATGAAGCTACCTGAACCTATCATCATTGTAGTCGTCATCGTCCTGCAAGCTCAGAAGCAGATTAGAGGGGCCACGAAGAAAAAATACAACTTTTACCGAAGTCTGGTTCTTTCAAAATTGTCAAAGTGAGTTACCGAAGCCTAGTTCTTTAAAAACGGCCACTCACGCAACTCAATTCCTTCCACAAAAGATGTTTTGTAAGCTTCAAAACCCAAGAAATGTTGAAAATCTTTCAAATTTGGCGCTGCAGTGACGTAGTATGCGCTAGCACTAAGAGGATAAGTAGCGTTGCGTTAACTGCGCTTCAGCATTGAATTCATACAATCAAAGGAATGTAGAGGCCCCGCTATAGCGGAGGCTCTAGAATCCTTTGATTGCATGTACGTGACTGGGTGATTGTATACAATCACCAACTCACGTTTCTTGGCGGTTACAGAGGTAGGCGGCCGCCAAGCACACAAAGATTCGTCGACGTCATAGAGCAACCACCGCAAAGTGTCTTCAAAGTGGGCACTGCTCTGTTTTGTTGCATACCTTCATTATTCGATTGAAGTTTGCGATAAGATTGGTATCATTCTTATCGGGGCAAAGCAATCCTTTCAATTAAGCTGTAGCCACACCATCGCCATCGTCATCATGAGCGCCAGAATCATCATCAGCGGTGCCTCGCCCGCGTCAGCAGTTCCACGCGCCGCACACGAAATCGAACACGACTGCGCTCCAGGGAGATCGCACATCTACGCTACTCTCTCAGTTCCAGCCGGACCTTACGCACCCAAATAAATGTGGGAAGCCGCATCAGCCACATCAACTGAATCTGTGCTTCCTACAAAGCAAATTTCTATGTTGTGGCACGGCGTCTTTAAGGATGACAGCGGCTCGTGACAGTAGTAAAAAGTGAGAGGGATCGTGAGATGCGGATGAGATTGTGGATCCCGCGTCCAGTAGCAGGCCGTGGACTAGACACCTCTACATTTTCTGACAAATTATGCACCATGCCTTTGGAAAAAAAGTACAGCATCTTTTAAGGAATTCAGGTTTTTAATGTGTGCTGCTAAAACTGCGCTAAAATCAATGGCACACTTCCTGCGCAAATGGCGCTACTCTTTGCCGCTTTTATCCTTGAAAAAAAAAATCACTCCACAAATTCTGTAAATGTTCGTTGCAAGTTGCTTTTCTGTGAAATCTAGTGTGCTAATTATTATTTGCGGCGTGTCATACGGGGAATATGTCTTCTAATTTAATTTCACCGTTTGCTTTAAAGGCCTCTTACTAGTATAGCGCATTCTGGACCGAAAAAGCAGCTCTTAATAGGCGTTATCTTGGCTTTTTGTTATGTGAGGTCATGGTACGTGTCATGACTTATAGTTTCAGAACGAAGAACGTCCCTCTAGAGGCGGGCAACTTAAAGGCGTTGGCCGAATAAAGTGTGTTTTACTGTTGGCCTCAATTAAGTCCTAAGACTGCTTTAATGATGTATTGCAGGACTACGGTAACTTGGTGGCCGTAGAGAACGTCGACCTGGAAGTGTACCAAGGCCTCATCAACGTCATACTGGGTCACAACGGGGCCG
Organism: Haemaphysalis longicornis; assembly: GCA_013339765.2. Classification (NCBI taxonomy): domain Eukaryota; kingdom Metazoa; phylum Arthropoda; class Arachnida; order Ixodida; family Ixodidae; genus Haemaphysalis; species Haemaphysalis longicornis. Next base: position 136,037,992 of record CM023449.1, on the reverse strand, counting down.
GCAAGACCACCATTCTCAATGTGCTCACAGGTGCCGTTGTCGCGAGTTTCTTGTTTTCATTGGAAACGCTCGTATCTCTTGAAACAAAGTGCGCAGAAAGTGTTTGGCTTTTGCCTCTAAATCAATACATCTGCCGCAGGTTGTTGCTACTATCTATGGGAAGGACTCAGGTTCGTGCCGTTCGACAGAGGCATACTTTTATGCCTCATAAGGGCGTCCGTAAGAATTTTTCACAGAAGCCGACAGAAAGAAACGTCAACTTTGCGGTTAAACGGCACAGTCTTAACGGCAAGAATTATTGCTTTACGCCGTGCATGACGGCGCTTCCGTACGTTGGACGAAAAAGCAGGAAACTTGTCGTTCTGCATGTGGCTGTACACCGTCCAAGGCGTTAGTAATAGAGGAGCGTACTGTTTCTTTTAATACGAAAGATTCAGTTATGTCTGTTGATAGAAAACCCAGCGTCCCTGGCGCACAGACTAATTCGGCGGCTGAAAGAATTTAAAATTCTGCATGCCCGAGTTAAGATACCGGAGATGTTGAGATAATGGTGATCGATCGATGTTTCGTGATGATGAAAAAGATGGCCGATACAATGGTCAACTTTGTATGACAATGACGGTCTACTCCAGAAAGGTACAATATATTTCACGCACGCGCAGCACAGATGAATTTGTAGAGCCGTGATTACGCACTAATTATAAATATCAGGCTATACACTTCAACATTATAACCATTCTAAATTAACACAGGCATACAGGTTGCTTTTCCCGCAAACAGTTGCGGCAGTACTTCGCGAGCTTGTAGTTTCCATCACTGTAAAAATCCTTGCTGGTGTTTGTATTGATGTACTATTGCTGGTGTTTCATATCTTCGAGTGCGTAAAACTGTCTCTTTGTGTTCATTTGTATCAATTGTGAATTTTGAAAGCGTAATTCTTGTATAACTTTCCGAATTCAGCTTGTTGTGTTGTATAACTACACTCCAAGGATGTACTCTTTCATTTGCGTTCGTTAGGAGTGATGTTTTTTTTTTCTTGATCCCAGCCAAGTGAGGGTTTCCGAGCCACTGTAAAGCTGCTTCCAGCAGCTTTTAGCCCGGACGACCTGTCAGTTTCTTCTGGAGAAAATAACGATTATGTATGTTATCTATTTACAAGCATCACTTATCTCATAGCACAGAACATCAGATATCAGGAACACGTGAGCACCCAGGGGGCTTCCCCTTATCTCACAAAGCACCAAACGGCCGTGATTTTTCTACAAGCTTCGCCTTCCGAAAGGGACGTCGCCACAGGGAGGGGGGGAGTTGCCTATCGATTAACCTATTAGGCTGCTGATCGGCCGCCTAATCTTATCGGCTGCCTAAACAACTAATCTTATGTGACCCAACTCTCTCTCTCTCTCCTCTCTCTCTCTCTCTCCTCTCTCTCTCTCTCCTCTCTCTCTCTCTCTCGCGCGCGCGCGTGCGCGCGCGCGCTCGCCTCATGTGCAAACTTAAGGATGTTTCCTCAACCACGGGTTCAGCACCAACAAAAACCAACAGCAAACTCTCAGCACTGCCTGTCAAACATCGGGCGGCAAATATTAAGTAGCGCAATGCAGACCTATAATTGTGGTCCACGCCGACACACCTTTTTTTTGTTACGACGAAGCGCGCATTCACGAATCCGCGGCAACTGAAGTCACAAAAAGACAACGGGTTGCTCGTCATGAGGCTGCTGCCGCCGAGGCGACTGACTCATACGTGAAGCGAATCAACATGCGCCCGATAAATTTCGACAGTGCAACAACACGCCAGATTTTATGTCGCCTTTCGCAATTCACGCTTCTTACCCCTGAGTAACCTAACGCACCAGCCTCCCTTCCACTCGCGCATCGCATGCTGTAATGCGGAGGTTACTCTCGTTAAACAGTAAAATGCCACACATCCCTGGTTTCACAGAAGAAACGGGGAACACATCCTTCGAAAGCGACAATCGGTCCTCATCTTTTGGTCTGCTACGGGACTACTCGCCGAAAATAACACAAATACGGGTAAAAGAACCTCCTACGGCTGACCTTGCCCCCTCTCGCACACTACACAAAAACGCAATAAAGCTGACAAGCTGACAAGCTAAACAACAATAAAGGAGCTACACGCGGTCTTCCTTAATTACGCGAGGTGCCAGAACTTGACACCTCGCTGCCGTGAACTAGCTGTACGTACAACGTAAACCCTATCCGGGGGTTGGGAAACACAAATACGAGAAATGAAAAAAAAAGCTTGTCATGGCACTTGCCATAACATACACATCACGTATCATTCCACAAAACGCCACTCGGAACTAAGAACCTAAATGCCTAGCTGCCCAGCATCCACAGCACCAAATACGTACAAGACGGGACCCTTTTCCATGTTCTATGGCCCATCACAGCCGGACGCCCGCAAATACAACTTAATGTGGCCACCAGACCATGTAAACGAACGCAAGCTCCCTGATGTGCTGCAGCAGCAACTCCACTGCCCACGAAAAACCCCCAAACTAAACAAAACTCCCCAAACTTCCGCACGCATGACACCAGGTTACCCACACGACAACAAATGAACTGGGGAAGCTGGCAATAGCTGGCTCAATACCGTAAGTTGACCTAAGAGGCCTAAAACGTGCCTGCAGTTACAATGCCCCGGCAGAACTAACAAAACAACACATTCAACTTTAAGACGAACACATGATAGAACAATCCAAGTAATTTGAGGAACTAACAATACTGCTAGCCTGAGCGGTTCTCACAAACACAAATGATACAACTGAAAACTGTTTGTGCACAAAGCACAAAACACCACTTTGAAGTTATTAAAGCTGCCTTTACTTGTTTGCATTTAATTTTGCGCACCTTACCATCGCACGAGAACTGATCCCATGCCGTGGACAGCCAGCCGACACTAAACCAACCCTGCTATCACTCGCCGTTTTCTTTAACACCCGTAGAAAAACCCAGCCCTTCAGTAGCAGTTACTACGTTGCCTGTATTGGCGCTACCATGACTTCGATGTCCAAGCATGCGATTTGCTTCCTCGGTGGCGGAATACCTCTGCAATTCATTCTGGCATGCACGTACGTCTTTAATGCGGAGTGGGACATGTCGTAGAGGGAAGAAGGCGCTCGTAAAGTATTGGCGAACCGCTACATTATATTTGTTTCCTAGATGGCAATTAGGGGAAGCGATAATTTATTAGATGAAATACATACAAACGAACAGTTTAAAACATTATGAATACTGCGAAGGTTCTGGAGAAATATAGAACATGTGCTATTACTTCGTATAAACTTATCAAGGTGAGAAGATAGGAAATCCATACTTAAACAAAAATAAAACACATCGTAGCTAACTAGCTTCAGAATGGTTGACATATGCAGTTAACCTATTGAGGCAATCAGGAAAGCACGGTGGCCGAAGTCACGTCTAGTAGGGACATAGGAGCACATGAGACCTCTACGTGCGTGCGCCTGCAGAAGTGGTGGATTACAACTGTTTCCACATTGCTGCTTCTGTTGAGCTCGCGAGATCTCGTTCCCCTCTCCACCATGTTGAGTACCGAATGGAAAGATGCCTCCAGCGGTCGCTTTGCGGGAAATTCCTTCGCCACACCTGGATGCAATCTTTACGGCAATGTCAAAGCACAACCCTATCCAAACCCCTATGTTTACAGCAATGTCCTAACCCCTATGTTTATCCGCAAGAAATGAATATTCTCACCACGTATACACCTCCACTACTGCAGTCACAGGCTTCACAATGCGTCGTCTGTACGACTATCGCCATTAAAAGACGCTTGGTAGCTCTAGGAACCCCGTATAGTCCTGTGCTGGTTTCTTAATTTTCCTTCTTTTGGTGGGATATTCCACCATTGACTTAGCTTAACATCTCACTGAACACAGAAACCAAACGTCGGTCGTGTTTATTTTCTGGTACCAGTATTTTTGTCCCCCCGCACTGCGGCCCAGATTCTTGCGTAAGGGTTACGGGGCCAGGTGACTTCCCATTTGTGCACGCACTGCTGGGTTTCTAATGGGCTTTCGCGCAAATAAAATTCCCTGTTGTGCATCACAACTAAGCAACGTCTGTCGAGATAGGGATACACTGCTGATAAGAAGAGAGGATTGAACATTAGCATGACCTCTGTCGTACCTGCAGGCATGTGCTGTCCCACGAAAGGCTCCGTAGTCGTGGATGGCTACGACGTGGTTGAGAACACAGCCGAAGCTCGACGCAGCCTCAGCTTCTGCCAACAGCAGAACGTCTTCTTCCACGACCTCACCGTCCGAGAACACTTGACCTACTTCGCCGCGGTGAGTGTGCACGAGGGAAAGGACAGAGACACAAGGCTAATCTTCATTTGTCCAGTTGTCGTGAGCATGCAGTTTACTCCAGCATTCCACGGGTGATCATATACAGATACTTTTGGGCAATATAAAATGATCCGAAGCCGCAACCACTTGTGCCTGAAAATTCCTATGCTCGTGGCAAAGGCAATGGGGTGTATCTGTTTTGCACAGCTAGGAATCTGCTTGATATTTATTCTACGTCCACTCTTGCAATCCGTCGAAAAAATTCTTCGCTGCTTGAGTAAGCCTGTTTACGCGCTTTGGGGGTGACAGCCTGGCGAGACTTGATATTGCTACATCGCATTCGCGGTCTTGTTTCCTTTTTCATTATTTGTCTTTTGGCGGAAGTTACCACCTTCTTTTCTTCCACTCAGGAGCCGTCAAGTTTAGGTGCCGCGCGGCGTGCACAATTCTACAATATTTACGTTTTCTTTCTTTAATTGCACAATTATTCGCTATTACAAAAAAATAAATGAAATTGACTAATCCCATCTTCACAATGAAGTACAGGAGCGGCCGGTATCGGGGGACCGTGCGGGAAGGGGGCGAAGGTCAGGCGTTCGTCCTGAGTAGCACCAGACGCCCCTCACGTAGCAAGCTCGTGCTGGCTGAATACCGGACATGTCTCCAAGAGGTGGCTCAGGGTCACCTTGCAGACAAAGGGCTGTACGAAAAGGACGTGTCCGGGGGAACTTGTGACTTGTGTCGTTTAAGAGGTCCTGATCGCCAGCGTGAAAGCTACAGTTCCAATTCATAGTTTTGTGAATTTTGTTATCGGCCTCTTATAACCCCGAAAACCTTCGCATGTCTGGCTAATTCTCAATGTGGGTATGTGACGAAGAAAGGAACAACAAATTACGCGAAGACGCTGTTGCGCTGTTTTAAGGACCAAGCCAGCCGTGAATTGTTTGAAGCGTGGCACATCATGAAACGCGGTAATAAGTGTGGAAGCACGGCATCTATTAGTTTGTCAAAAAAAGAAATAGATTATCTGAATACGAACTTGCCACGGGCATAACAAAATGCACCACTTGACCTTCTCATGATTTTTCTTGGTGCTTTGAGCATGTTCACGCATGCGCCGTTCCTGCATATATTTTGATGCTTGTAGTAAAAATTCAGTTGATGTCTAGCGCTAGTCCTGGGTGGTCTCTACTTTTGTCCCGTCTTTACCACGCTACTTAACCATATTTCACAGTTCGAACCAACCAGCCCACATTTACGCGTTGACAAATACAACAACTGTTTTTCGACCGCTGGCAAAGCGTGGCGATAGTAAAGTGGTTGCGCGTCGGCATGAATCTGTGAAGACCCGGGTTGTGATCCTAATGATCACAAATGATCGGGAACCTTAAAACCATCGCCTCCTGTGTTTTTTTTTTCGATGCCAAACGCATCGCCCGCTTCACAGTGAGAGTTAGTGGCACGCCTGTTTAACCCCATCTCGCAAGCAGGGTCCCCAAGCTTAACCGGGATCATCGGGACGTAACTGAATTCAAGAGCGGCTTGTGCCTGGTTGTCAAGGCAACCGATGGCAAGCAATAAAGAAACCAGCACCACGGCGGAGCACGTTTTGTCAACGTTGCCCCTTTCCATCACGCCTCAATATTAACCGCTCATGTAACTAAAGCGCGGGCGGGGCTAGCAATTGGGGGAGAGTGGCCGGAGTAGAAGGAAAGGATGTGGTCGGCCGATCGGGGCTGACGCGCTTGGAATTGAGAAAATACAGGAAGCGATGCTTAAAATACACCTAATAATAAAATGTTTGCAAGGTCCTCGCACATTGCTCGAAGCTACTTAGCATATCCACTCTGTGCTTGCCATGGCATTGACCCGCGATTTCCTTCGCAATGTGGCTGTGGAGTAGCCGTGCTATATATAGTCGAGTCACGGTGCCGACCAACCGTTGCAGTCGCATGTCGGGGAAGTTGGCGCTGGGTGGGCACTTCCACGGCATCCTTGAGTTGCTGTAGGCAGCGCCTGGTTCTGGAAGCATCGCCGCTTGGGCCGTCGAAGCATAGGCCCGTGGTGCGATGGCGCGGAGACTGGACACTCGCTAATCGTCGCTGGGGCCACCAAAGGGTAGGGTGGTGGGAATCAAGGAGGCTGGAAGCGCTGTGCCGTCGGTCCACTCCTGCCATAGGTCACGACGCGACGTTGGTGCCCCTTGCGCGTCACACCTGGCTTCCTACGGGCGAAGCACCTTAAGGCCTAGGTTTGCCCGGCTTCCGGCATCCGTGCTCACGGCACAGCACTGTGTAAATCGAAACATCTATGAACAAAAGGTTAACAAAAGGTTAACGAGAACAAAATAAAAGGTTCACAAAAGGTTAGACAGAGAGAGGGGGAGAGATGCTCCTGAAGAGCCGTGCTGCGCATGTGCGAGGAGCATTGGATTAGATGGGATTGAACTGGATTTGGATGTGGATTGGATTGAAATGGATTGTGTTGGACTGGATTGGATTAAATTTACTTGTATTAGATTGGATTGGATTGGAAATCTTTTTAGCAGCAGTGGCACTCTCACGGGTGATTTACGGTATAACGATCCCCAGTGCTTCGCCCACTTGTCATGATTCATCATCATCATCATCACCATCATCATCATCATCACCAGCCTATCTACGCCCACTTCAGCGCAAAGGCCTCTCCCATTAATCTCCAATTACCCCGATCCTGTGCTAACTGCGACCAATTTATCCCTGCAAACTTCTTGATATCATCTACCCATCTAACTTTCTGCCGCCCCCTGCAACGCTTGCCTTCTCTAGGGATCCACTTTGTTACCCTTTAATGACCAACGGTTATCTTGCCTTCGCATTAAATTCCCTGCCCATGCCCATTTCTTGTGCTTAATTTCTACTAATACGTCCTTAACACGCGTTTGTTTCCTGACAAACACCGCTCTCTTTTGTCCCTTAATGTTACACCCATCATCTTCCGCTCCATTGCCCGCTGAGTCGTTCTCAATTTAAGTTGAACCCTCTTAGAGGGCCTCCAAAGTTTCTGTCCCGTAGGTGAGTACCGGTAAGATGCAGCTGTCACACACTTTCTTCTTCACGGAGAATGGCAGGCTGCTATTCATTATCTGAGAATTTCTGCCGTATGCACTCCACCCCAATCTTGTCCATCTAATTATCTCTGCCTCATGGTTGAGATCCGGGGTCACAACTTGGCGTAAGAAGATATATTCGCTTACCACTTGCACTGCCTCGCCACCTATCTCAAACCGCTGCGCTGTCCCGAGGTTATTAATCATTACTTTGGTTTTCTGCTTATTAATTTTCGGGCCCACGGTTCTACTCTGCTTGTTCAGTGCGGAAAGCATGCTTTGCAATTCGTCCCCCGAGTTACTTAGCAAGGCAACGTCATCAGCAAATCTGAGGTTACTGAGGTATTCTCCATTCACCCTTACTCCTACCTGTTCCCAATCCAACGTTCTGAATACTTCTTGTAAGCATGCTGTGAATAACATTGGAGAGATTGTGTCTCCATGTCTGACGCCCTTCCTTATAGGTATTTTACTTCTCTCCTTATGGAGGATTATGGTAGCTGTGGACCCATTGTAGATATCCTCTAGTATTCTTACATAATGCTCATCTACCCCCTGATTCCGAAATGCCTGAATGATTGCTAGGGTTTCGACCGAGTCAAATGCCTTCTCATAATCTATGAAGGCTATATATAGGGTTCAGTATACTCAGCGCACTTCTCTATCACCTGATTGATCGTGTGAATATGGTCCATTGGTGAATAGCCTTTACGGAACCCTGCTTGTTCTTTAGGTTGACTGAAATTTAAAGTTGCAGAAATTGTGTTAGCGATTACCTTGGTAAGTACCTTGTAGACGACTGACAGTAAACTGATCGACCTGTAATTTTTTAAGTCCTTCATGCCACCTTTCCATGGATTAGGGTGGTGTTCGCGTTCTTCCAAGATTCCGGTACACTTGCGGTCATTAGGCATTGTACATACAGGTTTGCCAGTTTTTCAAGTACAATTTCTCCGCCATCCTTCAAGAGGTCTGCTGTTATCTAATCCTCACCAGGTGCTTTACCCCCTTTCACTTTTTCAAGGCCTTCCTTACTTCTTCTGTCGTTACTGGTAGGATGCCTATCTTCTCTGAACTACTTTCTCGGTCGTCATTATCCTGGATGTACCGGCTACGGTACAGATCCCTATAGAAGTGCTCGGCTACTGTGACTATTTTATCCCTATTTGTGATGACATTGCATTGCTTGTCCTTTAAATGCATACATCGAATTTTTACCCACTCCAAGACGCCTATTCTCTGCTTTCAGGCTACCTCCGTTCTTTACAGTATACGATCCTCTCCATATTATACTTCCGTATGTCAGCTGTCTTACGCTTATTGATTAACTTCGAAAAGCTCCGCTAGTTATATTCTGTCAGCTGGGGTGGAGATTGTCATGGTTTGCCGTTTCATAATTACATCTTTCGTCTCCTGGGAAATTTTACCAGTATCCTGTCTGGCCATAGTGCCCCCGACTTCTACTGCACACTCCGTGATAATGCGTGTAAGGTTGTCGCTGGCTTCCTGTGTCGTAAACTCTGCTTCTTAGGTAAGAGCTCAATATCGTTCTGCAGCGCGATCCTGAATTCTTCTACTTTACGTCTTACTGTTAACTCATTAATCAGCTTCCTTCGTACTAGCTTGTTACGGCCCCTCTTCAAATGTTTCCTAACTCGAGATCTTACCATATGGTGGTCACTACACCTTACCCTTCCGAGCACTTCCACATCCTTCACGACGCCAGGGTTATCGCATAATATGAAGTCTATTTCATTTTTATGCTCCCCATTCGGGCTCCTCCACTGCCACGTTCGGCTCTCCCGTTTGCAGAAGAAGGTATTCATTATGCGTAGGTTATTCTGTTCTGCGAACTAGACTAGTAGGTCCCCCCTGCTAATTCTACAAGCCTCGTTCTTGCCTGCTTTAGCATTGGAGTCCCCCATAACTACGGTATACTGTGTTTTACTTTAGCCATTGCCGATTCCACATCTTCATAGAAGCGTTTCACTACTTGGTTGTCGTGGCTGATGTGGGCCCGTATTCCTCTACCACCTTGAGTTTGTCCCTCTTATTGAGCCTCATTAGAAGACCTGCTGCACTTTCGTTGATGCTATAGTGTTCTTCTATGTTGCCAGCTGTGCTTTTATTGACTATAAATCCCACTCGCAGTTCTCTTCTGTCCACTAGGCCACGGTAACATAGGACGTGTCCATTTTTTTCAGCACCGTAAAAGCTTCACCTGTCCTAACGTCACTAAGCCCTATGACATCCCATTTAATGCCCTTTAATTCCTCGAACACCTCTAGACTAGCTTCACTAGATAGGGTTCTCGTGTTAAACGTTGCCAGGTTCAGATTCAAATGATTCACAGGGTTTAAAGGCGCAAGAAAAAACACGGACACTAGAAGAAAAAACAAGCAAAACAAAGTCCGCGTTTTTACTTGCGCCTTTACACACTGTGATCATGTCGAACCAATTGGCCCACATCAAGCTGTTGGTAGTCATGATTGACTTCGTGGATATGCCCGAATTTTTTCCTCCGGAACGTTGCCGTGCCCTCCTGGCGCTCCTTCCTCGTTCTCTCCACCGCCATTTTTCGGGGCCACGCTGACAAAATACTAATTTGTTTTATTCGAAAGATTTCGTGTTTCATGGTCGCCCAGAGCTTGTCTGAAAGGAAATTATGCTGTATTTACTTAGAAATAATCAGTTTAGGTTAAAATTTTTATTCTCCCGCCAAATCGTGTTTTCGTGACGTCTGTATTGAAGTCATAACGGCGCGTACTCAGACGAACTTTTCGTCATTCAGCTCTTCAGCCTTGCTTGCCGTCAGTCCTCCCAGATGGCGCTACCATACCGAGACGCGGACCGCTGTCCGCTGTTGCTTGGTTTTTGACCGTATTTAGACCTGACTTGTTTTTGTTATGGTAGAAATTAACTGTTTCGTAAAACATGGGGTATCCTCGGCAAACAGGGTCACGCAAGACAACGTCGCTTCCGCCAGTCGGCCAGTGTCGTGTAAGACAACTCCAAAGCGGCGGACTGCTGTGCAGCTAAAACAAGCATAGTGCGCCCAGTACCAACAGCAGTGATCATCGGCACTTATATGTTTACTCGCTTTTCCTAACTCTCATTGTTTACCGCACCGTTCTTACTGATGTAAAATGAATATGCACTGTATTTACGCGCAAATAGCTCATCCGGCAAGCTTATGAGCCATGCCTAATTCGCGTTTGCATTTGCCGGCCTCAACCGATCGCGCAGCCGGTCACATTTCACATCATAGGTTCTGCTGCCGGAAATGAGCTAGTGGGTCGCATGGCCATTCCTGTTTTTCCTTATTATACAGCTTATTTGAGCGAGGTGTGCGTTGAAAGTGAATCAGTACGATTCTAACGAGGCAACTTTTCGAATGGGCCAAGCTTGTGTTTTGTCTGAATGGCCTTAAATTCTTGCCTTGAATCGTGCAGGCGCATTACCTGATTGCGCATGCTATCCTTTGCTCAAAGCGCCCATCTTTAATTTGGTGTTGCTGCCCAGTTTTGCTGTGGGCGATCTGTGAATCGGCCGTTTCTTGACGCGAACTTCGATTTCACTGTCTCTTATATGGTTGTTTTTGCTCCCTTACTTTCAATGAGTTGCCCCTTTCTAATCCTGCAATTACCTATGTAAACAACGCGCACATGCCGCTGCATACGCTGCAAGACTGCGAAACGCACCAAGACAGCTCAGTGGTGAAGGCGTTGTGCTGCTCAGCCCAAAGACGTGGGTTCGAATGCGGCGCGGTGGCCTTTTTTACATGGAGGCGACAAGGAAAACACCGTTTATCTAGATTTCGGCGGACGTTGCTTGCAGGTTGCGTTAAATGCCTATTATTGTTCTTGAGGACTAAAACTGTCACTAATTTTAACAGCGTTCACCTTAATGACTGTGCCCCCTCAATCACATAGTTTTTTGTTTGTTTTCGACTTCTAGTATCTGGAAGGTGTCATGGAGAGATTTTGAGTAATTTGATGCTGTGCAGGTGTTTACAACTGTCGAACCTTTATTCACCAAATATGCTTAGCCACTTTATAGGCAAAGTGGTTAAAAGATCACTTAGTTTTTTCGAGGTACCCTTCTCAGTATCGTGAATTAAAACAAAAACAATCTTTGCTTCCCCATATCTGCTAATCATGTCGGCGTCGAACACGCCTGCGAAGTGACAGATACAACTATTACATCGGTGCTGTGAAGAAATTCGCACGCAGCTGAATTGGCGCTGTCCGACCTCTGATACGACCGGTTGGTTGAACTTTCAGGTTGAACATGGTTGAACAAAGTAGAACATGGTTGCACTACCAGTAAAATGTGTTTAAACAAAATTCTGCCTGTAGGAAAAAGTGCGAGCAGGGATTTATTGGCTAAAAGATTTAAGGAGCACGTATTTTTGTTTGCACATTTTAACTCCCGCAAACATTTTTTGTAATAGCACCACCCACACTAGACAGGATTCTGAGGGGCACTTCGATGCTCATGAGAAACCCGTATTTTGTCGCAAGCGTAGTTTTCATTGTTCATCTCCATCGCCTAATCGTTGAGTATCTCCATTTCCCTTTCCAACGTAAAGGCATTGTGCCGTCGTTTCCGCGTCACCATCATGGCCTGAGTTCGCGAATTGTCGCATGCAACACAGAAAAAAAATTAGCAGTGGCTTAGCTCGGCTATGTCAGGATAAACGTAGCGTGAGCTAATGTTCAGCTGGTTATTCTCAGGTGTCCTGATTAGCTGATTATCATGATTACTGCTGCTAAAACGATTTCCAATCAAATCCCATTCAATCTAATTTAACCCAATCCAATCCAGTCGCGGCGGCGGCGGATCCGGCGTGCTACCTGTGCACCGTGTGCCACCCCTGCTCCTCGCGCATGCGCAGCACTGCTCTCCAGGAGCCACGCGATACTGCTCAACCTTGGCCAGTGTAGCTCACGCTACAATATTCTAACACTTGAGTCTACCTGATTACAACTACAAGCACACAGGTGCAGTGTGTGAAGCGCGCGAGAAGAGAGTAAACAAATAAGGACGGAAGACTGAAACCGGGCACTGATGCCATGATAACGCTGCGATTCACCAAGTTGGCCGTCGCCATCTTATTTTAAGCGGAAAATTATGCGTACCGGCAAACGGGCTCAGGTTGAGCTTACCGGTTATTCTGTCGCACGTCCGCTAATTATAGGTCGAAGTAATTTATGCTCCCCTTTCAGTTCTAATAACGGGTTTATATGGTATACCAACGCTTGCCTTCTCTAAGGATTCACTCGGTTACCCTTAACAGAGAAGGCAAGCGTTGCACGGGGCGGCAAAAAGTTAGATGGGTAGATGAGATCAAGAAGTTTGCGGGGATAAATTGGTCGCAGTTAGCACAGGACCGGGATAACTGGAGATTAATGGGAGAGGCCTTTGCCCTGCAGTGGGCGTAGATATGCTGGTGATGATGAATGTATACCAAACAGCTGAAATCAGTTCGACATTTTGCTTCCTTGATTTGGGTGTGTGGCTGACGAGCGCGTCTGTTTCCCCGTGCAGCTGAAGGGCGTCGAACAAAATGCTCTGCCAGGCCGCGTTGCCGAGACGCTGAAAGCTGTTCGGTTGGAAGACAAGGCCGACTGCCTGCCTTCCGTCCTCTCCGGCGGGATGCAGAAGCGCCTCAGCGTCGCCATAGCGACCATATCGAAGCCCAAAGTGAGTCCGCGAGCTGCGTGGAAGTCACGTGAGGTTGCCCTGAAGGCTACCCCAAGGGAAATTTTCACTGCCTGAAACTACCACATTTACACCCTAGAAAAAAAAACGGAATAAAACTCCCTTTAAATGGTGTATAGCATGACCAACAGACTTGCACCCTAGCAGAACAGAAGAAAACGCCTTTTTACAGAGTATATTTTTGTTTATTACACCCGCAGTAAAGGGGTAAAGGCGATACAGAGAAATATCACCGTTAAGGAGACACTGAAATGATTTGTAAACATTGTGCGATTACTAGCGCAAATTGTAGTCCGAAGTCTATAGGCCATGTTTCGACCACTCTGGGTGCGTTTACGCAAATTTATTTAGTAGAAAAATCAATTCGGAAAGGCTGACCTCCTCTGTCCGTCCTCGCCCATTTTCTGTGGCGTTTTTGTGTTACGTGAGAAGGAAATTACTTGGCTTGACTGCTCTACTGCACGGCTCGCCGACCTTCCGACAGAGTCATTCGGCCCAGCGTTTAGTCCGCCGGCCGCCGAAGGGTCGTCGCAATTCGTTCGCTCGGTTGAAACTAAGCCACGACACGTTTGTGAATGGAAGAATGTGCCTTTCTTTAGTTCGCTACTTTGTGCACTGTATCAAGCTCCTGGTCCAGGAAGCTCCACACAAGCGCTGCACAAGCTCACATGCGACGCTTCGCTGACTGGTACGCTAGTGGGAAAATCTAAGGCCAATTGAAGGCGGGAGAAGTCAGCGAAGTTAATATAAGCACTAAGGAAATCAAATCAACTGAAACTTCTACCGTACAGCGTAAAACTAGGGTGCAAGAAGCACTTTTTTGCACTGGCTGAACAAGCGCAGCGGTCAGCAGCACGACCACACATCTGCGAAGGCTTTTCCTCCTAAAAAATGCAATTGCTAGACGCGAGATATTTTGGGAAATTTAGGGTACGCTTACTGCACGAGCGATATACAACAAATAGTCATCTAAGCTGCTTGAAATGCTAAAGGTGAATTAAATTGTAAACTGGTTATAGGACTTACATTTTCCGCCCTCGGGAGCGCTGGAGTGAAATCTTTCTTTTTAAGCTCCATACTGGAACACTGGAAGTAAAGACCTGGATGGAGGAAAATGGATGGTTTGGGCCATGGGGTGTGCACTGTTTTCTGTGTCGAAAGCTAGAAACAATTGAGCATGTATTCTTGGACTGTTGAGGAGCGGTGTTCTTTTGGGACATCCCCCAGCTAACACTAAAAAAATATTTGCCTGTGGATGCTCACAGTATTGTGTTTTAAAGCAAATCTTTCTAGCTCTACCAGCCAACGGTTCTTTCGTGGCGTGTGTGGCAACAAACTCCAAACTCGGAGGAATCGGCGCGCTCACGCCGGTGGGCGCATCGGCGCGACCCGGCTTTGTCGTCTGCGTTAGCGACAGTTGTTTTGGACCTGTTTTGGCGCAGCTTCGGGTCCATTGGGCGCTTCCTTGTGACCGCTTCATTAAATTGTTCGACATCTTCCCTGGGCAACCCGAAAACGACAAAAATGAGTGGTCGTGCGTTACAAATACGCTAAAGATTGTTTGCAGGGCGGCAAAACAATATGTAGAAACCACATGCAGGCGTCTGGCCCCTAGAGAAACGCTTCATTTCGCGCACTACTTACGATGAATGGGGCTCCGTTTTCTAAATTGGTGAATACCAATTCTGTTGTGTTTGAACAAAAAGGCGAAAGAAGCTACAGGTTTTGATAAATAGCGGTTATAAGAGTTGCCTCAGCTTTCTCGCAGTTCTCAAGCTTACTAAGCTAACTAGTTTATATCGGGCGTAAATGGGCATCACTAAGCTCACATGCCGAATTGTTTCGGTGTACGCGCTTGTGTAGCGCTGTGATATAGCCCCGAGCTAGCACATCGCGACGGCCAGGTTGCGCTTTCTGACCCTTCCAATGACGCTCCTCGCCGTTTTCTTTCTGCCGACGCACGTCCGTGCTACAGCGGCGGCGTCCGCCGCTCTAGCCCGGCCGTGGCCGACTCTTCTGCGTTCGGGATGCCGGCCCTACGAATTCTAGGTAACGGCAGGCACAAGCTCTGGCTTCATTTATTTGTAGAGCCACGTATGTGAATTCAAGTGACGTAGCATCGGTAATTGTTGTTAGTGTCGTTTACAGCTTTGCTTTCCCAGCGTGGATTGGAGCCAATTTTTTGTTTCACTGGTCGGTCCAGCCATCGTTCGCTCGGTCACGACAATGGCGACGCGGCTCAGCCAACGAACGGAAGACAAATGGCTGCGCTCTAAAACAGACTGTGAGGAAATGAGTGAACGTCCAGTGCCTCCGCAGCATGCACATAAAAACACACACAGAAAAAAAGCGCTCGCACCCGTTTCTAGGAGCATGCTAGGACCGCCTTCGCCCTGCGGCAACTTTATGCTCCACGTCAAGCGCCGCAGTGCACGGGGTCACAGGCGAGCCAGGGTGCAACGAATCACTCATCACTCTGCACGCCTTAGCGCATACAATCGAACCAAGACAAACCCGCTGCTATGGGAACGCCACGATGCTCACTGCCAGCCTGTGGGAAGCTGTTCAGCTTCTGTAGGCGCCACTAATTCGGTAGCGAAGGGGAAAAACGCATCCTCCGTGCAAAGCGCCGAAGACGCCTCCAGGAGCCCAGGCATCTTGGCCGTCGTCTATATATATAGGGCGCGACAGGCATGAATAGATCTCCTCTTCGGACTCAATAAAGTTATTTTCTCCTCAATAAGGTTACTTTTTTTCCTCTTGACAGCTGGCCTTCAGGGCGTCCCTTAAAAAGGAGGCATCGATGGGGATTTTCACATTTCCGCGTCCTTGGCTCAAGAGATTCGAAACGCGCCCGGCTCAAAAATTCCCAACCCGGCCGCGTCGGCTGCTTTTCAGACGAAGGATAAAAGCAAAAAATACTCGTGTGTCGATATTTTGGCGCACGCTAAAGATGCACGCTAAAGATGGTGGTCGAAAATTATTCCTGAGCCCTCCACTACGGCGCGCCTCGTAGTGCAAGTGTGGCCAACGCCAACTAGGAAGAAACCTTCACGGTCAGTAGCGACCAATGCTTTTGCGTACACTGTGCCATTAGAAATGGTCAGGTGTTCTCATAGATTTCCGGAACAGGCTAGTGCGCCTGAGAGTTACGAAATGGCGCTTCCTTGTTCTTGGTTGTGCTGGATGCGGAAAAACGACGGGATTATCGTGAATGATAACATAACGGCTATAGCGGGCACCAATACTGGCAATTACAGCGCCACCAAAGGGCTATGGAGTTTTGGTGAAAGGATATAGATGCATCTGGGGGCGCAATATTCACTGCCTTCTGTCGCATGCTTGCGCACAGCCGTATACTGGTACGATGAAAATTGGTGTAAGTGTTCAATGACAGCGCATTAATGTGCTGAAGGAACACCATGGTATTATAACATCATCGTGGGGAGCCTAAACACGATTTCACTTCGCCTGCTCACACTCCTGCTCACTCACTGCTTACTTCACTTCCTCACTCCCTTACTTCGCTTGCTCCCTCAAATTGCTCGTGAGGAGTCTCATCGCTTTCTTCATCCAACTTGCCCTTTCGTTCGTAACTATTAGATGCGACGCATCTCTTGCTCTGGGGTATGTCCCTCCTGCGTCGTCGGCGTCCGCACACCACTTGCACATGTGCAACTCTCCCCCGTTCTTCTCTCCGACAGCTGGCGCAACACTCTCACTCCCGTCTCATTATCATGAACAACAACAGCTGCGCGCGCGTGCTTCGCTCCGCTCGCGTCTGCTCCGGTGCGCAAGTGCGCGCATGCGCGACTCTGTTCACAACACGTTTCACCCGATTTAGAGAATCAACCCAACGGAAACGCCGCCAATTGAACCCCCCGATGCGTCGCATCACATCAAGGTTCCCCTCGCGGGAAGATGGGCGTAATTTTTATTATCTTTTCAGTCAATCTCGTTGCGTCACTTCCCAAGAACATTAGGAATGGGCACAGCCGTCTGTGTACGCCTCACTGCAAACGGCTTGATGCACGCATTTTGAGACTCCGAATTCATCGTCCATTAACGGCATTCTGTATATTATTGTGAGTCGAGAATTCACAACGCTTGTTTCGATTTCTAGGGCACGACGTGATAAGCTGCTTACCCCGTTTTAGCAGCGGAGCTGTTGTTACTGGCCGTTATTTCGCCGCTGCGGGAAAACATACCAAGAAAACGCCAAACGCTCGTGATCGCGTGCCTCGCGGAGTCTGCGGAACGTCCTCAGCACGTGCAGTGGCTTTAGCAAAAACAAAAAGCTGGCAAAAACCTCGAGGAGAGAGAAAATGGCCAGCGCTCGTGAGCGCATGCCTCGTTTCCCCGGCTTTAACAAAAAGGAAAAAGAAACTCGAGCGCTGTTATGAAGTGCTATTGCGCATGTAAAAAAAAACTCCACCGCTGATGCTAAAGCGGAAGGGACACCCTACTTGGGAGATATCACCGCGGCCGCCGAATTCTCTAGAAGCTGTTACAGATAATTGGAGACATGACTACGAGTGTGCCACCCCTTTCCGAGACCACTTGCAGACCCCGCCACCGCTGCCTCGAGTCGATGACGGAGAGCTGGTGGATGTCCACAATGCCGAGGATGACTTTGTATCCACCGCTCACTGCGAAGAAGACGACGACTTCTTCGATGCATATGACGACGATTACTAGCACGGAGCCAAGGCATCAAGTGCGAATAAATAATGATAATTGACTTGACTATGAGACTGAAACTTGACTTGACTGAAACTTGACTTGAAACTAAACTTGAATAAATAATGGTACTGAGACTTGACTGAAACTTGACTATGTTTCAGTAATGATACCGAAACTTGACTATGAGTGAGAATCGCATGACCTGCGATTCTCACTCACCTACAACAGCTTTCTACATTTAACTCTTGCTCGTCAGTGCAAGCTTCCATGAATTTTTTTTTGTATTCTCAGTGCGATATATTTTAAATATACACTGCACTTATAGCATATTAAAGGCAATATCAAGTATTCTCTTGACGAAGCCGTCCCAAATACTATAAAAGGAAAAAAACGAATCTTGCTGATAGCTTTAAAACTCGAAAATACAGCTCGCAAATGAGATATTGCACGTGGAGAGGAACGCTGAAGGGCTGTTCCCAACATCACTGGGTGCCACTTAAGAACGATAACGGAAGTTACCCCTTCGCCTCATAACCGCAACCGGCTGTTTCTCCGCGCGGTGAGGAGGGTGCGTTACTGCGACAATTTTGAACCTGACGCAAGTCGTCGCCGTAATTTTTCGAACTTTACGTGCATACAAAGTACTGCAGCGATGACAAACTACGCGAGAAAAAGCAGGAAATGTCGCGCATGGGAGGTAATATTTTAAAGCGCGCGCGTGCCTTGACGTCGGCGTGCGTCGTTTCTACACTATGAGCTATTGACGTTCTTAACTTGCACCCAAGTGTAGTGTCCCTTTGACTGAAGAAAAAGGTCCGTGCTGTTGATACGGGCTAGACGGAGGCGGGATCCTGTAACGGGGGTGTTGCGCGCGGTTTACAGTTGTAGCGGCTGATGGGCTTGGGTTAAAACACCTGGCATTGAGTATGTAAAATGAAGGGCTTGAGCTTGAAATGGTCGGTAACATCAAAGGTACACTGAGGTGACTTGTGTATATTAGTTAGTTACCTTAGCACATAAAAGCCTAGGGCGGGAGGCGCGCTCCGAGTTCCGGGCATGGCACGTAACAGCACGTCTATTTGCACTAAATGGCAATTTCGGTTGCGGAGACTTAAGGGAAAGATGTTTGCTCAGAGAGATTGTACTCCATTCTAAAGCATGCCTTGCGGCGTTTCACGCCTACCCAGGTAGTGGTGCTGGATGAGCCCACGGCCGGCATGGACCCGGAGACGCGCCACGAGATCTGGGAGATGTTCATGGGGCTGCGCAAGACGTGCACGCTGCTCCTCACCACGCACGACATGGCCGAGGCGGACGCCCTGGGGGACCGAATCGTCGTCATGGTCGCCGGGGCCGTACAGTGCAGCGGCACGCCGGGATTCCTCAAGAAGGCCTTCGGTGAGCCTCAACAAGTTTGAAGCCAGCACAGCTAGAACTGCGCTTTACAAGCACCGCCTCTGTGGCCATGAGCAATTGAAGATTTATCCATTACCTACTTTTGGGAGCAAGAGGAGAGAGAGGAATTTTATTGAAATGCAAAAAACACAGAAAGGTCGGCCTGATGGGAGTAAGCAAACACGGGGCTACAAATGTAGTCGTCTTCCGTAAACGTTGCGGTATAGTAGGTTCATTAATTAGGAGCACAAATATAAATGTAACTGAATAGCAATTATCTGTTTTCACACCCACAAATTGAGTTTACACTACAAAGCTGCGTTTACTAACCGGTGTTCTGTACAATTACGATCGCCTCAGATAAAAGAATGTATGCCTTCTGTGATTGCCTCGGCACTGGTAGCCTACCTGCCCACAAACAGCAGCACTGCACCCTGGATAAAACTGGTGCGAAGCTACACAGCCTCACATGAAGAGACTGGGATCTTCTTTGATTTGTCACCGTACGTTTTGATCAAAACCTGCACTGCAGGCACAATAAGTTCTGCAGTAGCGACGTGAGCCGTTCCCCAAACATTTTTAGCCTATTTACGGTAATACCAAATTTCAATGCAAAATGAGCCCAAGATTGACTGCCGTCGTTAAAAGCAGTCCTCCAGGGAATTGCACGCGGTTGTCCCACTAGATGGGCGACTGCCAGAACGTGATGACAAAACCTTGATTTCGGCGACTCGTAGCAGGGGTGGTGCCGCTGCCCAAAGTTGGAAAATGTATTAACGCTGTCTGCGGCAACGCGAGAATCACGAAAGACTGCTTTCTTACTTGGGTTGTCTCTCTCTTCGCCTATCACTCGGTTTATCCACTTTCCAGTAAGCCACGTATCTGCTTCTTTCGCTGGAAACGAACGAGCGCCATGGCTCATACACGTCCGCATTATTCGTCGCTAAGAGTGCCCGCCGCTTTACCAGAAATACACGAATAATTCTTTTATGTGCGAAGCACCTTAGGACCTCGCTTTGTCCGTGCCTTGGCGTACGTGCACACAGTGGTTTAAACCGAATATGTGTATATCAGCCCACCTAAAAGGTTACAGAACGCGAAAAAAAAAGCCCCAACCATAACTATCAACGCTAATTTGCGGAAAAAAAGTTAGCGATAGAGAGAGAGAGAGAAAGAGAGAGAAACACAGCGACATGTAAATTGAAACATCTGGGAACAAAAGGTTCCCAAAATGTTGGAGAGAGAGGGAGATTCACAAAAGGTTAGAGAAAGAGAGAGAGAGAGGGCGAGAGAGAGGTTCAGCAGTTTCGCGTGGCTCCTGGAAAGCCATGCTGCGCATGCGTGAGGAGCATTGGATTGAATTGGATTGGATTGAATGGATTTGGATTGGATTTGGATTGGGTTGAAATGAATTGGATTGAATTGAATTGTATCGGATTGAATTGGATTGGAATTGTATATACTGTACACACGCGTTGTCACTCATTTACATGCGCGATTGGGCAATGCCACGGGCGCTGTACGGTAAGAACGATCCCCAGTGCTTAGCCCACTCGTCATGATCCACTTGGTGGAGATTCGTTAATTTTTTTTACTACACCCGATAAAACAAAAGAATGCGTAAAAACGGTATCGAATAAAGGCGAGGTATACTGCGCTTCCCCAAGAGATGGTGAGCGAGCTGTGCGAACGCGAAAAAATTGAATTTATCTGGAAAAAATGCCTACTGCATTCATCATGACACAACTGAGAATTCAAGGCCAACTGCAACTAAATTTTTTGGCTGCTTAGATGCACTATTTTCTCGTAGTATTACCTTAAAAAGTGCTACCTGTAAAATTTCAAGGCCCAAATATGCGTCGTTGCATCGTAAACGAAGATCAAAAATGCTATTTTCAAACCGAAACTGCAAAAAGAGAGCGGCCATTACGGCCCGCCGGAAGTGACGTTACACTCTGGAATCGACTGGGCGCAGCTGGTGGATTCTCCTGCGGCTTCCTACAGAAGACGGTGCGCATGCCATGTGTTTCGCATCGTCCGTTTTTTAGAACACTTAAAACTTTCACAAAAAGGGGTTTGTAATTTCGTGCAACCAGTATTGTTTCGCTGTGAGCTGCTGAGGCGCGCGTATAATCGTCCGGTAAAACGAAAACACAGGCGTCGCGAGGCGTCGTGGCGAAGCAGGGAGAGAGGAAATCCAAATTTTGTTATTTTTGTTTACATGGGCAGTTTTGTACCTGTTAGGAGGGTGCCCGCGCAAAATTTTTAGATAATGATGCCATGCAGCGCCGAAAGCACTGCAGTTTCTTCGCTGGCATCGTGAAACAGTGACCTTTCCCGAGACTCAATACTGCCAGGTGTGCCCCCCCCCCCCCCCCCTTATATTTTTTTTTCTAACCGGTGACAGCGGCTAGTTTTTATATTTTTTTGACGAAGTTGTTTGAACTGAATCGATTTCGAGCAGTGCGCCGCATGCTGTACTTGTTCGCGCTCAGACCGGCGCGTTAACAGTGACCACAGGCTATCGCCTCGCGTGGGCCGTACTCACGCCACTTGCGCCATCTCGCGCTCACGAAGAGTCGACCGGCCGCGATCGAGCAGTGGGCCGCACAGCTACCTGCCGTACTCGTTCGCGCCCCGACCGGCCGGCACAACATCGCATGGTCTCGCGTCGGCCGTTCTGCGTATTGCACACTCGTAGAGACGCCCCGCCGCGAGCTTGCAGTGAGCCGCACAGTTGCCGTAGTCGTTCGCACGCCGATACACCGACCAGCAGCGCCAACAGCGTATTGCCTGGGGTAGGCCGTACACGCGTCTCGCGTGCTCGTCGAGTCGACTGAGAGTCTGCTGCCGCCGTCGCGATTACGAAATCAGCCATTATGCTACTGCCGTACTCGCTCGCCGACGGTGTATTGCCTCCCGTCGACCGGCTCCGGCACTCTTCGAATTTGCTCTTTATGTCTCGGAAACCCAGCGCTTCTTCTGCTGCTCGCATTAGGTAAACGTGTGAAAGCAATTACTCATGCAAGATGCACAAATACGCTGCTCACTTAAGGCGCTCGTAAACGGGTTACTAAGGAGAGGCGACACTTGCTCGTGAGTCCTGACTGGAACGTCACATCCGGAAGTTAGCCGCAGTGGCGACCAGTTGTGGCGACGCTCCGCTAGGTGCTGCATTGGCTGAAGTGGCGTGTTTTCAAACGGTTTAATAAAAAAACTGCGCGTATATGGGGTTTAAAATTAGGTCACAAGATACTTTAGTGGTGCATACCACACGTTGAAACAGAATTTGGGGCAGGTAAAGTTTCGTTGCAGTTGGCCTTTAAGAGCCCCCCAACATGGGCTTTTTTAGGTGAAGCATGAGGTAAAGGTTTTACACTGAGCTGAAGGGGTGGCAGGGAGAAAGAGGAGGAAAGGTCACGTGAGAGGTCGGCGGAAAGACTCGCCTGCCGATATTTGCAACGCCGACAGGAGTTCGGCTGCCAGTTTTTCGTTACCGCTAAGCATCACCAATAGCGGCTGAATAAATAAAAGAAATAACGCTGTGAACGACTAAGTTGCACTCACACGGGCTGATTCACTCGCATGCCCCGCTTTAGCATCCGTTAAAATGAAAGCTTCCTTAGTGGAACAATGGCGTCCTGTCAAAAACTGACACACTTCTCCATAGAACGGTTGGTCGACCGAATATCTCTGATGAGATCTCTGGGCGCACAGCGTATGCGTCAAACCAGGCTTCAGTTGTGTTGAAATGGTTACTTCAACATATCGAAAAACAAAACCGTTCTGGATAAGACAATACACGCATCGATCATGAAGGAGTACAATGTATACCTTTAGATCATAAACCGCTTCCAGGTATATACATTCAGATCGTTCCCAGATGAGTACTTTGTGCGTAAAAAGCGCCGCATGGATTCGTTCTACCTTTGAGATTGTGTCTTGGAAGGTTTGACGATCGATTGGACGCATTTTCCCTGGACTGAACAAAGCTTACACGCTTTTCTCAACTTTCTTTGGGAAAGCTAGAATGGTAGATATTTTCCAGCTCACCGCTAGCCTGAATGCCAGGCTTTGAGCAGGTGTGCGTGATACAAAAGAAAAGGAAAAAAAAAGAAAACATACAAGCACAAAAATGCGCTTCTAGGAGAACAACACTCTGAAGGGACAAAAAACTGTACAATACAACTGGTAATATAACGACTATGCAAGAACAATACACCACGCTGATTTCAAAAGAGCAAGAATAAATGATGAGACATTAGGGCATTGCACAACATCAGCAGACAACAGATGCCAATCATGGCATGCATGGAGAAAAAAGGGTTTTTAGAAACGTTTGTTTCACAGGAAAATTTAGCGGCTATTATGGGGTTATTGGAGCCGGTTGGAGGTTGAATGGGTGGCTGAATTTATAGACTGTAAACTGGCCTTTCTGAGCTGTTTCACAATACGTTACGCACCGACGCGGTGCTGGAAGTCACCGCGCAGCAGTTGGATCGGGTCCATTGACCTCAATTTGTGCCTTTGCACACACTCGAAAAGTACAGAGCGAGACGTCACTGTCATAACCTTAAATCATCCTAATCTGTGTCCACTGCAAATGCCATCCTCTGCCATTGACTTCCGCAGGCTCCCCACAGCGCCGTAAATGATCCATTGCTTGCCACCAAAGTTCATTATCTCGCCGCACCATCGACTTATTGGCCTTCCCCTGCTTCTGGTCCCGTCTCTCGACATACCAACGCTGGTACCCTGGCGCTTCACCGGTTTCTGAGCTCATAGTATTACATCTTCAGCCCAAAGCCGCTTCTTTTCCTTCACTTCAGCTGAAATATCGTCCATCAGAATTTGCTCACTAATCCAAGATGCTCGCTTCCTACCATTCTTGACGTCATATGCCGTTGGGCCGCCATAAGTTTTCTCAGTAAGTTGCAAAGTTTCTGGGGCATATGTCAATAGGAGAAATACGCATTGGTGGTAGTTTATTTTCAGAAACAGAAGTAGTCACCATTAAATACTTCAGAGTGATTCGCTCAATAGTCCCCACGCCGCTGTAATTGAGCGCCAGATCGCCCTCTCGTGGTATGGATTGGCACTCACAACTTGCCCAAGTATATACTCAACCACATCTGCTATCATTTCGTTGCCCAGTCTGAAAGCGGTTCTTCGAGTATGTCTATTTACTGTTACTTTCGCCGTGTACATATCTATCTTTAATCATAATACAAAATTTCTGAGTACTGTTCTTCAGGCAATCTTTGAAGGTCTCCTCGTGATGAAAACGACGTTCTTCGCAAACGTTAGGTAGCTCAAGCATTCTCCAGCAGTTAGTCGTTTTCCTGCTTTCTCCCAATAAAGGTTACTCTTGTCCAATGCCATTCCTGAAAGGGAACTTCGCCCTCTTCTTAGGACTCTTTATCGGGCCTCTGCATCTTCAATCCCTGCATGGGTTCGATGTATTTTTTGTAACCCATCAAAGTTTATTGTACATTGTAGATTTCCCTTAAAACGTTCACAGCATGAATGCGATTGTTAAGCACCTTTCCTGAACCCTGCTTGTTCCTTCGGATGCTCGAAAGCTAGGGGGTTTTATCTAGTCGTCGTCGTCCTCATCATCATCATCGGCAGCAGCAGCAGCAGCCTACTCAGGTCCACTGGAGGACGAAGGCCTCTCCCATTGACCTCCAACCGCTCCTGTCCTGCGCCATTCGAGTCCACAATGTACCGTGGAATTTTTTTATTTCATCCCTCATCGGGTTATTGGCCTTGCCCTTTTTCAAGACCCATATCTTGCAATCCACTCTGCTACCCTACTTGTCTACCGGTTGTCGGTCCGTCTCACTACATGGCCAGCCCAAGCCCATTTCTTGTTCTTTACTTGAACTATGATATCATCTACTCCATTTTGTTCTCTGATCCAAGTACTTCGTTTACTACCCCTAAGTGTGATTCCTAACATTATTCGTTCCATGGCCCGTTGAGTCAACCTAAGTTTTCTGTCTAGTTGTTTAGTAAGGCGCCCTGTTTCAGACCCATACGTCATAACCAGCAGTATGCACTGGTTGTACATGTTTCTTTTCAGTGACAGAGGTAGCTTGCTTTTCATTATTTGGGACTGCTTGCCGAGTGCTGCCCAACCCATACCTGTTCTGCGCCATATCTTTCTCGTGCTTGGGGTCGGCACTCTAACCATATGCCCGAGGTAGTTATATTCTGCTACTTCTCCTAGCGTTTCGCTTCTTAAGCTGAATACGTTTCTTGGCATGCTTATTCGTCATTGCTTAAGATTTGTTCATATTTCGAGAAACTTCCTTTTAGGTCGGATGCGTTTGGACAGAGCTGTGCGAATTTTCACATTTTAGTCAGGAAATATGCCGTGTAAGTCCTACTCCTTTCGCACTCCTGTTTCGCAAAGTTCTATAGCACGTTTTTACCAAATTTGAACCTCGTAGGACGCATAGTTTTACTGTTATAAACATTTTCTATTTCTTTGGCGCCGGGGCGGCGGCGCGCGCGCTCAGTCACATGCCAGCAAAACAAACAGCTAACTTCCGCGACAGGGTGACCATTTGAAGGCCATACTCGCGTTCCTTCTGCTGTAAACAAATATCATCGGAAAAAGCCTTCATACAACAGAGAATAGACTAATAAGTCGGATTTCCGCAAGCTTTTCAGCATCACCCTTCTGGTGAATTATAGTTATGCTGTCATTTTGCAGGCCAGTAATGCCTGTAGTGTATGTGTGTGCGTGCGTGTGTATGTGTGAGTGTGTGTGTGCGTGCGTGTGTATGTGTGAGTGTGTGTGTGCGCGCGCGTGTGCTCGTGTGTGTGCGCGTGTGTGTGGGCGTGCGTGTGGGCGTGCGTGTGGGCGTGCGTGTGTGCGGGTGCGCGTGTGAAAAGAACCAAACAACAATTCACTACATCTAATTGGAGGTGCGAGATTTAGGGGCCTACCTTCTCTCTGCCGTCTTACGCGTCATTTCGACCGCAGGCACGGGCTACCAGCTGCGCATCACGCGCCATCCGGACACGGCCTTCCAGCTGTACGACATCATGCAGATCATTAAGGCGACGGTGCCCGAGGCCGAGGTGAGGCGTCACACGCAGAACGAAGTGACCATCTTCTTGAATGTCCTCGACTGCACCGGATTTGAGAAAATGTTCACCGAGCTCGAGGCGCAAGGTCCTGGGCTGGGTGTCGACAAGATCGGCGTCTCGGTCTCCACCATTCAGGACGTGTTCCTAAAGTAAGCGTTGCTAATTTAAACTGCACCTACCGGTAGTTGTAGCGCTAATTGTGTTAATAGAAGAGCAGCTTACGCTTTTAGGTCCGCTGTCACGCGTTATCAGAAAACTGAGCCCAGCCGAGCGAACTTGAGCGTGCGCTTCGTGACGACCGCTCGGCGTTTTCCTGGATTGCGCATTGGCTTGTACCGCGTGAGGAGCTCGCAAAAACAATCCCAAGAGAAAACACCGAGAGAGCGGTTGCCCCGTGAGGAACGTCCGGCATCGGCAAGCTCTACCTTCGAGAACACACTGCCCAGCGTTCGTGGCGTGAACTCTCGCGTGCTGTTCTGCTCGCCAGCTCATGCGCGCTCGTGCCTGAAGTAGGGAGCATAGACGCCGAGTTCACGCTACAGACGCCGAGTTCACGAATCCGGTAGCAGTGCCTCCTAGCGCGTGCTAGCATGATTCAATCTGGGTGATGGGAAAGCGTAGAGAGAAATGTATCCGGGTCAGCCAGTCATGAAGAACTTTAGCGGCAAGTTCGGATATTTGGCGCTTGTGTGAGAGAGAGAATAAAACTTTATTTAGATGCCAATCCTTGTGAAGTGCAACAGCGTGGTCTCCAACGAAGGGAGAGCGTCCGCCGGCGCTGCTGTTTCGCCAGCGTTGCACCACTAGTGCAAGCTGTGTCAGTGTTTTGTGATTTGTGATTTCATTGCTCATAGTCGGAGTGAGAATTCTTTTTCTCCCATCCATAGTATGCCTAGTGACGAGTGGTCCGGATTGATTACTCGCCACAAAGCTCTTCGCTCGTACGTTAGAGACAGATGGATAGTATTTATTTCCTGGCAAGCTGCACCCGGGTTGATACACAGCATGGTACTATTGCGGTAGTAATTTGACGGACGTGATATGAGAAAATTCAGCGTGCACTTGCTCCCGGTCAGTCCCTCTTCAATGAATGCGTCTTCCTTCGACTGTACCAGCACCAGCACACAGTACGGATAACGTGCTACCATAAAAATCGACGTCAGCGGTGAGAAAGCAAAATCGAGAACCGGTACTACAAAACTATTGAAAGACCAAAAGGTGCACTTAGCGAACGCTCATGTAAATGTCTTGCGGCAGAATTTATATTTTCGCAAAAAAAATGTGCCACCGAAACAAATGGCGAACACGTGCACCTATCACTGGAAGCGCTTTCTCCTCGTTACTTATTCACTGGCCACAAAACTACGCCTGGCGAAGGTCAAAAATTCTCGCAGCAAGACGGACCGGACAACGTTAACTCTTTTATATTGCAAAAAAATTCGGGCACCTTCGCAATTGTGATGCGAAGACTGAGGAACCAGTGGATGAAGTTGGTGGTCGCGACCGGGTCTCCGAACGGTACGCTTTATTCTCCACGAGCCCCGCTTCCCCCTCGTTTTCTTCACCACTTCAGTCTCGGTACATAGCCTTGTTAGGCCGATTGTCCGCAGGCAGGCCTCACTTCCAGCTTTGGGTCTGCGAGAGTTTCGCGGCCGTTACACTCGAGAGCCCAAGATCCACACCAACAGTTTGCTGGGGGGCGTCTTCGCAGTGTGGCCGAGTGTAGAGGCGTGAAACATTGTGAAGAAAAACCTCAGAGCAAGGTCACCGGCCAATCCACTACCAAACCAAGAAGGACGGCTGCCGACTGGAAGCGAGGGAAGAAGCGCGAAGCTCGTTCGGACAGAATAAACATGGCGCCCTAGGAATCGGTCTTGCCCATTCTCTATGCAAACTCAGTTTAATCGCAACCCACAACTCACCCTCCTAAACCTAAATCCGAACTACAGTAGTCCGAAGCCAGAGACCACTACAACTGAGCCAAAGTCCAAAGCTAATGGCCGCCCTACTACGCCAAAGGAAATGCTGTGCTCCCCGAACGCGATGATAGCGCAATCGGGTAGACGCCGGTTTCGTATCGCGGGGGAGCCAGGTTCAATTCCGACCACCACGGGGAGGGATTTATCTTGAGGCTCGCACTCCCCACACCTGCCCGTCAGCTCCTTGCTTCCTCGCCACTTCCCCTAGCATTTTCCCGCTTTCCACCTTACCGAGCGGAGTTTTCTGCTAACCCTCCGCACGGACAGAGCTCAAGCTTAAGCAGCTTCGCTATTAAAAGGGCTCAAAAATTACACAAGCCATCTAAGCTTTTGTGGTGGAAGATGTGGGCGCCGAGGACTTCACGTGGCTTCCCTCCTAAAAGCGACGGAAGGCTCGCGACGGCTGCGTACGTGTCCGGTGCGTGGCCGTGAACTGTGAAATCATAGTGTGCACTAGCGAAGTCCTTTTTTTTTTTTTTAGGAAATACAGCGTAAACGTAACCTGTTTCAAGAAAAACAATATCAGCGGCGCGTTTACACGTATTTAGCGCATGTTCAAAAACAATTGTTGGAGATTGGCCATCAATTGTGACAGGCGATATTTCCTGCAACTGTGCAATATCACACAAATGTTTTTTATCAGTCGCATTTTACGTGTGGTCGAGTGTACATGGGAGAATAGGAGAGCTGCGCAATGCTGGATTTAAACTTGATGCACATAATGAAAATGTAATCCGTCCTTCAGTGACACAATGAAGATGTATAAATGCGGTAACAACTAGACCAGTAGTCGGAGCATTCGACGTGGAAAGCTGGTGAGACAAGGGCATAGGGCAACCGTCTTCATGTATGCCGGACAAAGAAGTCACATTGATTCTGAGTGGGGACTGTGTAAGGACAGCCAAGACATTACAGTTCTTACTCGATGTTCGGGTATATTATGCCTAAACGGTTGTATTATGTGCATGTATATGTTCCTTTTCGTAATCAAACTTCAATCGGTAGCACCTCCATCGTCCTTTTTGCCTGTGTCCCCGTTGTTTTGTGGCTTTTCTGCAATGTATTTCCATGAGGTCGATAACCGGACGGCCTACCTTCTGGTCAAATAGCATTACACACTGCTTGCAAATTCTGCTTGTTTGTCTGTCAGCCCGCGTTTTGTCCGGAACACTCGCTCTTTTTTTCACACCCCTTTGTAGACTTCGCTGCCTTGGCAGGGCTTCGTGGCTAGCAACTCAGTAGCACGTCAGACGAAACTTGGGCGTCAAATCGATGCCCTTTTGCTACAATACAAGGAAATAAAGCTTGCGACGCAGGACCCTCACCTTTCACAGATATTGCCCTGAATTCTTTTTTTGTCAGCCCTTTCCCTCTTCGATAGCAGCCCCATCTCGCAAACAATTCAAAGTTACTCGCACTTACCCGCCGGAAGAATAGAACCTATGTAACACGACAGCCTACGTGCAGCCTTTCGACGTCTCAGTGGTTCAAAAACTAAAACGTTTCGGCATGTTTGGTTCATTATGATCGCTGTAAATTCAAGCGCTGACAGTAGGAAGGACAAGGCAGAGGCGGTACAATCGCCAGTAGAAGGTTCAAGATGGATGCCAACATGCAGGATTTCGCGCTATCAGGACAAAAACCTTGCGAAGGCACTGTCCTGCAGTTAATAGAGCATAATGGGCATTGTTTTGTTTTAGTATACCAGTTAATATCGTAATGACTCTTTCTCTTTTCAGAATTAATCGCGAAGAAACAGTCATGCTGACCCGCACTGTCGCTCCTGCGCACCGTAAGTATAGCCATAAAAAAATTAAAGCCATTCCACTCAATGTGAGGCTGACGGAAGTGCAGAGCAGTGATTCGCCATAATGGGTGGTGGCGCCGTTATCCGCTCATTGCTACCACCCAATTCAATTCAAATTTCCCGCCTTCACTCTGCCCGCGCGTCCCTGCCTGAAACTGCGCCAGCGGGAGTTCTGTTCTTTTAGATGCGAAGCATCGCATGCTCGGGGCTGTGTCCCTCCCTCCCTCCCTCGTTGTCGTTGTCCGCCTTCCGCACACTCTACTGCGCATGCGCGTCTCTTCAGCCCCGTCAGCGTTTGGGCTGACGTCAGCGCACTCCACTATAAAAAGAAATAGTCAGGCGGCGCCCGGTTTCAATCCCACGACTCTCTGGCCGCAACGGGAGGTACGTGGCACTCTTCCCACTGCGCTACAAACCGAGACGGCAGTATGTGCTACGAACGCGCATTATGTCCTCTACTAATTCAAACTACGTCAAGAAGCTACTGATACAACGAAGGCCCGCGAAGCTGAACGTCAACGGAAACGACGAACTGAAAACTTATGGCAACTTCAGTCGACCCCATGGCTGCTTCGCATACTACTCAGGGTTCCCCTAAGGGAAGATGGTGTAATTTTTTTGTGCTTGCTTTTCCTCCCACACGTGCCGGCGTTGCACTGCCACTTTTTTCGCATACTATCGTAAAAGCCAACACAACGAGCGTTCCTAACTGAATGAAAGCGGGTGCTGCCGGTTAATTACGTATATTTTGCCTCAAATGTAACTACAGTTTTGTTTGCGGTAAACAACGGGGAGATGTATGACAAGCGCCCATGGTTCACGTGTTTACAACGCGTATGACTATATAAACCACTGCTTTCGAAGCCTCTGTGCGGCGCCGTCACGACAGCCGCTACGACGGAACGCCGTGGAGCCTTACGTGGGTCCAGTGAGCGAGCTACGACAATGCGAGCCCCTAAAGTGCTCTGAACTTTAAAAAAAAGGCGCTTACTTCGCATGGGTGACCGCAGGATCGTCAGTCCTTGCTTGGGAGCTCGTATAGACATGAATGTTTACCGCGAGTGGTAATGGCGAATGAGTGCGAATGACCTCGCAGACCGGAGGAAAATGTTACGGGCGGGTCCCGTCCCACAGACGTGTACTCAAGTGGTTGATGACGAGGAGGCCAGAAAGCATTCCCGTATGTACCTTGTTCCACGACAGCTCAGTTACTAATGCTATCACGAGGCGGTCACAATTACTGTTACTATATAAGGTTCCCGTACAGTGTTACAAGCAATCTCACAGTCGCAATATAACTCAGCTGTGACAGTGAAATATGCTCATAACAACGCCCCCTGTTTTCTGCAATTTTTATTCATTCTGTAAATATCATCTTATAACCATAGCATTTCGTGCACGTTGTATGTATACTTAGTCACCTTTGTCACTGCTGATGCCAATTGTCAAGTGTACAACTTGTATCGTCAGCTTATAAGTGTATAGTTTTAAACCGTGATTCTCCTTGTTCATTGATCCTTTGTATAATATTTCTTTGGCTTTTTTTAATGCGCAGCATTCTTTGCCGAGTACCCCCGCAGCCAGGACCGTGTGGCGATCTGTATTTCGACAAAAATTCAGATTTGGCTGGAGTAACAACTGTAATAGGTATAATAGCTCAATTGGAGACAATTGGTCATGTAAATTTAAAAACCAAAGCTAAGAAAAATTGAAAAAGAAATTTTCACAAAAAAAGGTTTGACGAAATAAACATGCATTTTATAAATCTCCCCCCCCCCCTCAAACCACAGAATAAACCGAGAGGCGGCTAATAGACGTTCAAAATACGAATAAAAATGTCACAAATGGGGGAAAAGCCACGTAACGCCCTGAATTTCCACGGAAATGAAGATTTGGCGAAACAAACACATGCAATGGTTACGTATTTCGTCCAGTCACTCGCCTGCTATAATTCTTCGTGGCTTCAGGGTACCCTGTAAATAAAATGAATAAATAGTTAAATATTAGGGTAAATGGACATAATTGGCCTAACAGAATTGAAAAAAAACACCTTAAAAAGAGAGAAAAAGTAACAATCCACCCTTAAATTCCAAGAAATAAACAAAAAAAAGTCCTCTTCAAGAACGTTCAAGTGCGAAAATGCCGAAAAACCATTTAACGCCCGGCATTTCCACAAAAATGCATATTTTGTGAACAAAAGGCACCTGTAATCGTATTAATAGCGTGAATATAGATAATTAGAGGCCGAACATAATAAAAAACGAAAAATTCGAAAAATAGAAAACGTCGGAATTTAACAGGAATGATCTGACAAAATCAAAAATATGCATCTTACACATCTCCCCCACAAACTCGAACTCGAGACAAGCGGCCAAGCGCACAAGAATGCTACGTTATAGTGGACAATTCTCATAATTTCTGCAGAATTTTTTATTGGCCTTTATTGACTACCGAAAGGTAATTTTTCCATTTGTAAATACGTGGTTTCTGATACCTCGAATATTTTTTTAGTGGCACGACCACCGACTGAAACACTGGCTAAAGTACTCTGTTTGCGTCAAAAGAGACTTGAGTGTGACGGTACATGTAATAAAAACTGTCATAAAAAACTAGGCGCAAATGTGTGCGTTCCCGAAACTGCAAGCAGTGAAAAGGATATCGTGCAACTCCTCGAAGGCATCGAAAAATGGGACGGGGGTTCTACTTAGTCGCAGAAATTTGCGAGACTCTTTGTTTACTGCTCGATCAGCGGTCCTCGTCCAAAGAAGAAGACATCACCGACTGCATTCGTTTCCTGAAACAACAGGTCACTTTGTACTTGACAAGAAAACAGTGCAGACGCTACTCTGCCTTCTGTTCGCGATATCGCCCCATGCGTACGCTTACGCAGCCATGGAAGCATCACCTTTGCACATCCTATGACAATCAGGTGAGTGTGTACTCGTCATATGGTATGAGCTCTCAACAAGAACATCGCAGTGAAAGATTCTTTTAGTTACATGGCGAGGAGAACTTCTGACCTAAAAGACGACCAGCGCTTTGTGACCGGAAAGGTAGACACACAACACATAAAACCCTACTTTGATCATAAGGGGGTAATATTACCGGTGTTGCGCTCAATCAAAATGAACCTGCAAACGGTGCGCTCGTTTTCATGGTGCGCAGCTTCACGTGCCAATTCAAAGAAGTTGCGCACATTGGTCCAGTGCACAGTCTAGACGCGGAGTTCCTGCACAAGACGCTCAAAGATGTTATTTCCGGACTGAAAGATATTTTGTCGTGAGTGACAACTCTGTGAACACAAAAGCGATGTCCTCCGTCTAACAGAATTGCGTACCAACACCCGTCAGGCCCTGCAAGGCCGCTGTTCTTTGTTATTGACACATACTCAAATGCATACCAAATAACTGTATCAACCAGAAGAATGACTAAGTTTGCTTCTACTTGCCTGAGATTCAAACGGACCGGGCACAGCCAAAGCGCATGAAAACAGCTTCATTTGAGACAATCAGAGACCTTCCCAGCAAAGAGTGTGACCAGCTGTTGAAACATTGGTACGGCCTGTCAAGAAAAGCCGTCTTACCCTTCAAATATTGAAAGCCAGAACGTAAAGCTTGCCCTCCGAATATTCAACGATTTCTTGCCTGAGGCGTTGCGTGCTCTTGGAACGAAGCACAACCTCTCTTCTTTGTACGCCACATACTTTAATTGAAATCGTCCTCGAGTGGTGCAAAACTGTAAATTGTAAAAACTCAGTGGAATGGAAAGAGGCTGCGAGATCAGTTCCAACAACCCCTGTTTTCCTTTGACGACGATTCGAAAATCGGCTTCTTGCGCATGCTGCTGACACGGCTGGACAAATGGAAAAGCAAATGCCTCGAGAAGAGTACTTTGAAGAAGTAGACCAACGATGCCCTCGAGCACCCACCTGCGTGCTGTGGAGCTCGCTAGGTACAGCTTCGAAGAGCTTCGGATGCCCTATGCTCTTCTTTGGAAAGGTTCAGACTGACTGCTTAGAAAACCACTTCGGAAAGTATAGAAAACTGGCAGGTGCGCAGTGCCACGTTTCCATCAGCCAGATTTGTGAAGTGGAAAACAAGCTGTGCCTGCAAAACTCTTTGCCAACGGTTTCCACTCATCAGCGCTGGGAATGTGTCCGGAAGCAAACCGAGGCATTACTCCCCATCTGCAGCGCACTTGTAAGCACCGAGACGGCGTCGAAGGTCCAGGCCGTCCTTCCGACCCTGGTCTACGTTGCAGGATACGCAGTAAATGGGTCTCTAAGGAAGTTGAACTGAGAAAAATGTAGGGGCGTGTTTAGTACTCATAAGACGATCACAGTGTCTGCCACTCACGAACACTACGATCTCGTGAAGCAGTTAGACAAAGGAGGTGTTGTGTACCCATCGATTTTTTCACTAAAAGCTGTTGCTCACAGCTACGTTGTCTCGTTGAACAGCTCGCTACGCAGTCAGAAGTCCTTCCAATGCCCAAATAGCGCCAGGTCATCACGAAGCTGACACTGCAACGGCTAGCCCACGAATAACAATCTGACTTCGACGCCGGTAACCATGGTCATGCGAGCGAAGCAGTGCTAAAACACATTGTGCGGTGCAGCGCGAACGTTTTGCTGAAGAACTTCTGTGACAAACTGAACGGCAAACTTGTCGACGCTGCCGATTAGTAAAGAAAAGAAGCCACAACCCTTCAGAACAAATAGGTGTATTGCACCCAATCTAGCGCAGACACGAAACGAGACTGGATTTGTTTATAAGTGTTCTTGCTCCCTATAATTTTCTTTGCGTCAAATTTATTTTAAACACACTTATGCTCGTTCTTCCAAGAAAATAAAATTCCGCGTGGTGCATCTGCGCAGCACCCGCTCTTGAACAGCGCTCCGAAGTTTTACCAAGCCACCCTATCCTGTGACGTCCCAAAAAAGAGCTGAGGCCTTCTCCCTTTCCAGTCGGTGTTGGCTTGTCGCACTGTAAGGGAGAGAGTAAGCAGGAGGGGAAGGGTATCTTCAACTCTGGATGCCACGTGGTGTCAGTTTTTTATGCTTGAGGCAATGTCCCGCAATCCTGGCGCTCGTGTCTTCAGAGGGGGCCTCGCTCACTTCCGGCTCGATGAGGTATGGATGGCCGGTGTAGACGGGCGCACCAGCCACCGAGCATTTAAAAGCATTTCTCACTCGCCGGTGACAAATAAGTCCAAGCAAGCCCTTCGGACATAGAAACGTTACCCGTGCCGGTCAAGACTTGTAGACGTAATAGCGACCGAAGCGAGCACAAGAGTGCGTAGTGCGAACCGTTGAAGCTCTAGACCGCATCGGAGCCACTGCCACTAAATAGAGAATAGTAAATTGTACGGAGAAATTTCCAGCTTTATTTATTGATCCACAGCAAATAACACATCGTTGCTCGTTGAACAAAAGCCGATAGAGCTACGAAACAAAATTTTATTCAGCCTTTAGTGTCCGTTTAAAAAAAGCAACCGTGATGGTACTTTTGCACATGATGTTCAAATCAGCGCAAAATGGACAAGCGACCTTATCTTTGTTGTGCTTTTATCAGCATCATCAAACCACATCAACTAGACCAACTTACCATTCTCCGAAAGTTTCTCCAATTTTTTCCCGCGTGCAGGTGATTGCGGCTTTTATTGAACGGGAAACTAAAAAAACTTACACCATCTTCCCCTAGGGGAACCCTGAGTAGTATTCAAAGCAGCCGTGGGTTCGATTCAAGTGCCCATTAGTTTTCAGTTCGTCGTTTCCGTTAGGTTGAGGTACGTAGCTACCGTTATATTTACAGTTTGGTTTCCATTGTAACTACCACACTTTTCACTTACCGGAACTACGAAATGGGAATTGTGTTGAGCCCATGGCTGTTTCGCATACTACTCAGGGTTCCCCTACGGGAAGATGGTGTAATTTTATTAGATGCGACGGGGCTATGTCCCTCCCTTGTCGTTGTTGCGCCGTCCACACCCCCACTGCACATGCTGGGCTTGCTGAACGCCCAGTGGTGTCTTACCCTTTAATGGCTCCTGGTGCGACAGTGTTACCGGTGTCTTCCTGGGCCGGCCGGAGATGAGCCGAGCATGCGCAGTGGGGGTGTGGACGGCGCCACAACAAGGAAGGGACATAGTGAACTAGAATACTAGTTCACTCTAATGAGATGCTGGAGCGACAGTGTTGCCGGTGTCTTCCTGGGCCGGCACGAGACGAGCACGCTTCCCCTTAAAGGGCTCCTGGAGCGGCAGTGTTGCCGGTGTCTTCCTGGACCGGCGGATGGAGGAGGAGGAGGAAACAACTTTTATTCTCAGACAGAGCGCGTTAGGCGCCCGACGGGGTGGCTCCCTCTTCACGGGTTCCATATGCTTCCAGGGCCGCCTGGCCCCTGTGGATCAGTCGGAGCTGGTCTTCCAGGGCGGGGCTGGATAGCAAGATCTCCCATCGCTCGTCAACGGTGAGGATAGTAGGGGGATTACTTATGGGTATAGGTGGGGGGCGGTCTTTGGAGAACTTGCAATCTCCTATGACGTGCTGGAGAGTGCCCGGACGACGGACGACGGAGCCGAGAGCAAGAGATGCTTTGCAGCTAAAAAGTGGACGCTTTCCCACCCTGCGAAAGTGGGTGTCTAGCGAAGCTGTTGTAAACCACTACACATGCTGATGGGGAAGAGTATGAAATGTTCCTTGTCGTCTCGGCGGGCTTGTCGCTTGCGCTCAGCTTCTCTGACGGCAATTGCTGCGTCCTGCCTAGACTGACGCATGCTTCCGCCCTCCAATGACGCCAACCCCGTTTTCAAGAGCAGCTGCAAACCTAATCTTTAACAGAAACACAAGGGGGAGTGGGTTCCGATTGCTCACAGGCGCTTTATCAGCAATAATTCGATTTCGATGCTTGTTTTGTGTTTTTTTACAGGAATACTGAGCACTATGCTGCACGCCTGATATAGCCTGGCGCATGCGCTGGACGTGCTGAGCGAAAACTGCTGGGACCTGCCTGAGTTTTTTGTCGACGACAGAAAATTTTCTGACCAACGAGTGGCTTCGCTGTAATAATGTGGCTCAGACTGCGCTGCGCTTCATTGCAGACGACCATGTCAAGAGGGCGGGGAATCTGACGGCGGCCAAGGAAGGAGGCTCGTGTCTGGGCAGCCTGACGGGCCTGCTGATCAAGCGGCTGCTCTGCTTCATCCGCTCGTTGGTCCCTTTCGCCACGGGCTGGGTGCTGCCCGTCTGCGTATTCTGGGCGCTGTTCGCGCTCGAGCACCGCCTTGCGCCCCCGCGCAAACGACGCATCACGCATCTATCTGTGCCGCTCTACCTGCGGGCCGCATACCCGGGCGCTTCCGCCTTCGCGCACTGGGACGGCGACGAGAACCGCGCCCTGGCCGAGGCCACCTTCCTCCCGCAGCTCCGCTCCTCGTTGTCGTCGTCGTCCAGTGTGGACTTCTTCGAAGACCCCGTCGCGGAGTTGCTGGCCATGGGCGCCGAGGACTTCATCGCCTACTCGCAGGACTACGCGCTGGGAATCTCGCTCACCGAACGGTACGTGCGTGGACAGTGGAGTCACGCCCGCCTCGCAGAATAGGAAGCCAAGTGGTGCTCGCTTTTCAGATCGCTTTTGGAATGGCGGTGTGTCACGAAGATAAACATACAATTTGTTCGGCCGCTACAAAAAAATGTAGGAAACTGTAGAAAATAGCTAGAGTTGTTTGAAATTCGGCTTGAAGCTCAAACGCTTCACAGAGTTCCTTCACGCCTGAAAGGACAATCACTACAATCTTGAGAGCTTTGATTTCAGACAAACTCGGGGCGCACGGTCATCATTGTTCTTGCTCCCCATCGCCCGTCTCGGCCGAGAGACGGATCCACGAATCCGCGCTGCTTCTCAATGCGAAGCCAGAATTGCCGGCGTTGAGGCTTGCTGGGTGTGGGCACGATTTGGGGTCCGTTACCGGCCATCCGTAGTGTGCATCGTGCTATTTTGTGAAGGCGCAAGCATATCCGAGCTCTGTGGTATTCTCTGGATCGCGTCGGTCGGCGGCTCCTCGCGCACCAGCTCTTCCGCACCGAGACCCGAGCGAGGAGCAGAACCTGCTTTGGTGAGACAAGCTAACGTATTCACCGGCTGCGGCTGTCTTGCAAGTCGTATAGCAGCTGCCTCTGTTCCATACATTATAGACCACTGTACTAGTGTGAATACTGGTCGTAGAACAGCTACATACTTCAGTCGTGTTGAATATTCCGCTTGGTCAACTGTTTTATAATTCTCTAATAAACCCCAAAGATGGGCTGCTCAACGATGTTGTGAGGCCACCTAAGCGCTGGTACTCAATGCAAAAGCATACACGTGCAACTTAGCTCCTCAGACGCCGTGCTTTCGCCCTGTGTTCTGGAAGGCATTCGTCATCTTGCCGGTTGAGGGGATTTCTTCGCGACCCGGTTCCGCTTCACTCTTTCAGATGCCTTTGTCATGTTTCAATTGCTTTGCGCCTACGCTCGTTCCTGCCATCGTGTATTACCAGAGTTGACGACGATGGTGGATTTCGCTGCCGGTCCGTTCGCCTGCCCTGAAGAGTTTTTTGCTCCCGTACTTCTTCAACGGTGTACTGGTGTGAGCGGCCACCTTTAGCTACTGCCGCTAAGCGCGTGCTATGCAGCAGAGGCTAGCGCTGTCGAAAGCTTCAAAGATACGTATCCGAGGAATCGTTTTGCTGGTACACATGCCGGCGTCTACGCCAGCGCCAGCTTTTTATTAGTGCAAAGCAGCATATGTCTAACCCCACCAGTTTTCATTCCGGTGTCATCGGGTTACTCGGCGCCGCTCCGGGGCTCCTCCTCACCACCGTGGTGGACACCTCCTTCACAACTATTTTCCCCCTCGCCTCCACCGATGCCCCTTTGGCAAGTTGCGCAGTCGGCAGCTAACTGTGGTATGCGCATATGATTGTGCAAAATAAACAGAAGCACGGATTGGCGTAAAAAATACACTGACGATTACTACACTCCCTAATATAAAATTTGTGCGCAGCGCGAGCCTGCAGTCTTCTCGATCACGGCGCATTTCTGTTGCGTCTCAGGAAGTGTTGACGTGATCAGCGAACGTACGGCGGCGTTCGCTACTCTGCTGCTCCCTCGCAGTGCGTCGGTGCAGCCGGCCAGCATGTTGCAAATCGTGTTTGAACCTCCCGCGCAAATATGACGTGGTTCGGATTAGCCCCGCACAAGGGAGCAACGAGCATGTTTTTGCATATCCTGTTTGAACCTCCCGCACAAACGTCACGTACGTGGTTTGTATTAGCGGAGAAGGGAACAGCGTCTGGGGAAAGTGTCAAAGGAAGGGCGCCCCTTGGTGGCGACACATGAAACATGTGTGAGGAAAGGCAGTGAGCGATGACGCCGTAGCCGCACGTGTCGTACTCCACTTCACCCTTCGCTAGGCGCTCCTCTCCGTTTCCTTTCTTTCGTCTCTGCTGCGTTCGCTCACTCGGTTACGCGGACATAAACAGACGCCGCTCCCGCGAAGCCCAGGTAACGGCTGCCAAAGGGTGGCCCCCTAAAACGACCGAAACCCGCCGTCGCCGTTTGCACTCAAATTCACTTCTCCAAGTAGCTGCAACATCCATCCCGGTAGAAGAAAAACTTCCCCAGTTGGAACGCCGGCTTGAACCCATATTTCTTTTTCAGCTTGGAAGGCCTTACGAGCGACATTTTCACCAGTGTCTTTCACGCCTAAGTATGCGCCATCACCGGTTGCCGGTTTATGCGTAGACGGTTTGCGGGCTAGAAAAAGGGGGCGTGCATGTACAGCTAGGCTTCATGCCGCTACTGATGAAATGCCGGTTGTGCTGGTATTTAGATGTCGAAATTACATGGCTCAGTGCGGTTAGTCGGCTGACCTCAATCGAGTGGTTCCGGTGTAGGTTGATGTGTCACGCAGACATCTTACACACACAGTAAGATGCATACGAGGGGGAAGGAAAACAGACAGCCACATATTTGTACGCGAGAATAGAGCTCAAGCGTTTCCAGGTTTTAAATCGTTATGGGACGGATGCATGCCATACGTTATTACGACAGTTGCGGCAAGTCTGACCCCGGCCTTACACTAACAGTAAGATGCTTACGAGGCGGGAGGGGCACAAGCAGTTTCATGTTTATCTGCAAGAACAAAGCTTGGATCCGTCAGAGGTTCATTCAGCTAATTGACTAGGAAATATGCGCCATTGCAAATTACGGTAAACGTGTTTTGTTTCGTGCACTCCGTGGACTGCGTCCAGCTTTGCAGGTCGTCCTTTCTCACAGAGTGTAAGGGCACTAATTTTTGCTTAATGTGCCATTTAATGTTTTCGTTCAAATCAAGGTTTCTCTGCTTGACAATAAATTGTTTCGCGCCGGTACACCGGCTGGCAATTAACAAATCATGTCCTGAGGATCCTGGCACAGAGCTGTTGAGACAGGTTCAAACGTGGTCAAGTCATTGCATGTAGTCACATCATTTCATTAGACATTTTCAGCCATGTTGAATCTAATCAGTTTTTCGTTAGTAATCAGCAGGGCTTCAGTAAAAGGTTTCTCGTGTGACACCCAGCTATTTAAATTCACTACTGATCTGCACCACAACATGGACAACAGCTTACAAACTTATTGTGTCTTTCTGGACTTCTCGAAAGCATTCGACCGTGTGGCCTATTGTAGTCTCATAACAAAATCATCAGCCCTCCGTCTAGATTCACTAACATTATCATGGCTTCGCAACTTTATTACATTCCATCAGCAGTTCACTGTAGTCAACAATTTTTCTTCCGCTCTTTCGGACGTGACTTCTGGTGTACCGCAAAGCAGCGTTTTAGGCCCTTTACTCTTTCTTATTTACATCAACGACGTGGGTACCAATTTAACATCATGCGTTCGGCTCTTTGCTGATGATTGCATTATATACCGTAACAGAATTAATTCTTACGATCACCTAGCCTTTAAAAATGATCTTAATCTGATTTCAAGCTGGTGTAACACCTGTCTTATGACACTAAATTTAAATAAATGCAATGTAATGACTTTTACCCGTAAGCGTAATAACTATGATTTTCCGTATACCATAAACAATAACTTGCTAACGCGGACGTCGTCGTACAAATATCTTGGCATCATTCTCACTCCCAATTTGTATTGTTCGGACCACATCTCTAGCATATGCGCAAACGCTTCTCGATCACTTGGTTATCTGCGACGCAACTTACGCAATTCCCCGTCTAGCGTTCGTAAACTTGCTTTTCTAACATTCGTCCTTCCACAGCTAGAATTTGCTTCTTCTATGTGGTCTCCCCATCAGAACTATTTAATTGACATGCTTGAGTCGATTCAGAATCGAGCTGCTCGTTTCATATCATCTAATTACGACCGACACGCTAGCATCACCCAGATTAAACATGAATGCTCCCTTCAACCGCTATATACACGTCGCTCCTTGGCACTTTTATGCCTATTTCATAAATATATTTACTCCTCGAGATCGTGCTAGTTTAATCTTCGACACCCATTTGCCACGTCACGTAGACTGTACAACCGGTTCAGCATCTCACGCCTTTATGGTACCACGCATGCCTTTTATTCATCTGCCCTCCCGAAGTTCTATACGCCTTTGGAATGATCTCCCCGACGTTATCACATCTGTTTCATTCTACGAAACCTTTCGACTCCATGTATCTGATCATTACGCACCGTAATTTTTTCACTGAACTTCAATTTTGGTGTACTTTTTATTTCATATGTTTCTGGCTTCTGGCAATATTAGTTATCTCCGAAGTGCTCATGTTGGCTGTGTCTTTTATGCATTCATCTATTTTTGATTGTATCCTTCCCCACTTGCAGTAGCTATAATACGATTTTTGTTAACTTGAGTTCACGTTCTTGACTTGTGTTTTTTCTTCTTCGAACACTGTATTTTCTGCGTCTTGACTCCTTACTTGCGTTTATTTTTCGTTAGTTCCCCTTTACAAATTATGTGCTCCCCCTTACGCTATGCCCTTACATGGGCCTGTAAGGTATCCTAAATAAATAAATAATAAATAAATAAATAGTCTAATGCTTTTAACTTTGTTGCTTCTTTCAGGATACTCGAGCATGCTGGCGTAAATATAAGCAAAACATTGTAAGTATACTTCACTTGCTCACCTTAGGCGGACAGTGTGTCCATGCACCGATCGTGGTGGCTGGTTGACTATAGGCAGACCGTTTGTGACCTCCTCGAACGATTGCGTGAAAACGAAGTCTACTGAGTGAATAGCAGCAATGCTTTTTACTGAGGCTATTCGCTGGAGCCCGCGTTGTGTTTCCGCCCGCTGTGCTGCTTATCCGACACCCCGGCCCTGGCCTTCACAGACCTGTGAGACCGCAGAAAATAGTGCCGGCTCTTGCATAGGTGGGAATCGACGTAAGGCAAAGCTTCCGCCGTGGCATAACTGGGCTGAAAAGAACGTGCTTGTGGTATTTTTAGCTGAGCTTCGTGGTCGAGTGTAGAAGGCGGCGAACATTGGCGAGTTCGTCGCACTTGGAACGATTTAGTACCACTGTAGAACACTTGGCCATCGCACCGCCAGTTATTAGCCGCGGGCAGTGCTGAGTTGGAAGGACGAAAGCTAAGTAGATAACGCCGTAAACGTCTTCCATGAGGGCCGGTGACCACGGGCTGGCCGATTTTGCCAGGTCGACGGTAACTTCTCCGGCAAAAACCAGCGTTTCGTCTTGTCTTGGCGGCTACCGTCATCAGGAGTCGCCATCCCAGGTGCTCACTGAACGAAGCGCAGGCGAGGAAGTCTTTAATTTGAGTTTGTGATGCTGCGGCCGGACTGGTGTAAAGGGCGGCCGAAACACTGTCCCAGTCCCTACAGCTGTCTCGCGCATCACAAGTGTAGCCCACGTCATCAGAGAGGGTACACTCGATCTCTCTGTTGGCTGGCAGACTTCGTAGCGACGGATCTGAGGTCGCCGGCGCTCTGTTGTGGTGTTCTAACAAACCCCCGCGGCCCATGGCACTGCTGGCTAGACTCGGTTCAAGAATGAGCGCGCACCTCCTCTAGACCGGCGGTGCCCGTGGGAGCCGTACCTAAGCAGCAATAGCAGCGCCTGAAAACTAGGGAGAAGAAGCAAACAATAATTCGTTTTGACAATAGACGGCAGCCTAAACAAGCAAATTATTGCCGGTAGCAATCATGAACCACAAAGTGCCGAGTTTTGGAACTTGTCGACCTACACTCGCACAGCGGTTGGTGTTCTCGTAATGAACTAACGACTGCAGTGCCACATAGAGGGTGTCCCAGCTATCATGTACTAAGATTTAAAAAAAGAGTAACGGCGTAACTCAAAGAAAAAGTAGTGCATAATGTCTGCATTACTATGGAGAAGCGGGCAGCATTTTTTCGTTACTAAGACTTAAGTAATTAACTGTAATTAATTATCTAACTCGAGAAGTACTGTCCTAACCACTAAAGTGTCAATGAGGCACTTGTAGGTACCCACTAGAGACATCTAACTGCGGTATTTTCAGCGACGAACTAATTGCGTACACATTTAATATGACTGATAAAGAAAACCCGCGAAATATGCAAAATAACAGGCGACGGCTCCTCCGCCCGCATCGTAAAGCATTGCCCTCAAAGCAGGCTGCCTCTGAGTTAGCCAGAATGAAATAAACAAAAGAGAGAAGAAATCGCGACCGAGGAGAAATCGCCGCCTTATCTGCACACGTGCCCCGCGGATCTTGCTGTTGCTGCTCCATTCATGCATGCCATTATCGAGGTG
The DNA here is from genome assembly GCA_013339765.2 of Haemaphysalis longicornis. NCBI lineage: Eukaryota > Metazoa > Arthropoda > Arachnida > Ixodida > Ixodidae > Haemaphysalis > Haemaphysalis longicornis. The sequence goes on along the minus strand of CM023449.1, from coordinate 135,994,069 downwards.
ATGCGCTCTCTTCGGGCGGATGACAGGCAAAGCAGTTGCTTTCAATCAGCTTATTTGGGGACGCTGTTTTACAAAACGCGCGGAAGCGCCGTCATGCGGTATTTTTCATATTTTGCGGGTTTTGTTTATCAGTCACAATAAATGAGCACGCAATTAGTTCGTCACTAAAAATACCGCAGTCAGATGGCCCTCGTGGGTACCTACAAGCGCCTCATTGACACTTCAGTGATAGGTCAGTAATTCTCAAGTTTGATAATTAATTACAATTATTAGATAAGTTTCATGAATGAAAAAAATTGCTGTCCGTTTCTCCATAGTACTGCAAACATTATGCACTAGGTTTTCTTCGAGTAACGCCATTGCTCTTTTTTAAAATCTTGGTGCATGATAGCTGGGACACCCTGTATACTCTCGCAGTTTTACGCACGCATTCGCAGCGGCTCGTTCAATATTGAAGGCACTCGGCGGCCCAACCCGCAGGGTCGAGGTGTGGCACAATCCCTACGCCAAGCTGAGCCGCGAGATCGGTCTGGCCATTGCCTCCACATCCGCGCTCCGCCTGGTGAGCGAGGTGAGAAACAGCTCCATCATGACGCGCGTCGTTCTCGCGGACCTGGTCGGCTTGTCGAGCGTCGAGCAGCGCGGTGACTCGGACGAACAGCTCAGCGAGTACATCAAGTGAGCACTCTCTTCAAACCACCTCTCTTGATCTCGCTAACGGCGGTAACACCCGGGGTCGTCGAGCAACGTCGTACTAAAAGAAACAGCGGAAGCCCACTTGTACGGCCCCTCATTTCTAACCATGTTATTCTGCGAAAGCGTAGCGAGGGCCTCGGACCTGGCAGCCTTGATGCCGAAAGGTAGCATAAGAGGGTTTCCCGCCAGTTGACTTCTCATGACCGGCTGTGCGACGTTGTTGTCACGCCCCGGGTCCCCTTCTCCCCGTGTTGTCAGATTAGCGCTGGCTGTCAGATAAAGTTGGGGTAAATATAAATACCCCGTAAAGTAACGGAGAACACAGTCGCCCTGATAGCGAATTGGTAAGCATCCGAGATCAGATCGAAATGCGAGGGTTCGGTCCCCACTCTGGAAACGTGTGTTTCTTGCTTTCTTACTAAAATTTAAAGAAATAACCTCACTAACCGTAGTAAAACACGCCTAACCATTCCCCTATGCCTTTGCTCGGCGTTCTAGACTACCAGCCTTTATATATATATATATATATATATATATATATATTCACCATTTCTTTCTGACTCAAAAAATTCTTCACCTGTTTCTATGACCTACCGCATTCCCCCCTTTGCTTTCCGAGGTTTTCTTGACTGCCAACCGTTCCTTCTGTCTTAATTCACCGAGCCCCTCATTTCCCATTTCCGATTCGCTACATGCATAGCGAGGGCCTCTGTTCTGGCAGTCTTGCTGCCAAAGGTAGCTTAAGAGGTTCACAACGCTGTCGAACCACTCTCGACATGTCGTAACACTCGAATCACGCCCCGGGGGTTAAAAGAAGGTCCCCTTCACCCCGAATAGTCCGAGTGGCGCTGGCTACCACCCCCAAGCACAGGAAACAAAAAATACCTAACATAAATACCCAAGAAAGTGCTGGGGAAACAGCCCGCCGGGTAGCGTAGTGGTTATCGCACCAGACCGGTATTCTGGGGTCGTGGGTTCGGATCCCACCTGCGGGCATTTTTCACCACTTTCTTTCTTGGCTCAAAAATTCTTCATCTATTTCTATGATCCCACCACAACCTCCCCTCCCGTTGCTTTCCGAGGTTTTCTTGACTGGCAACCCTTACTTTCTGTTTATATATATATAATATATATATATATATATATAATATATATATATATATATATATATATATAATATATATATATATATATTTCTATATAATACTTATAAAAAAAGGGGGACACACGTCGAAAACGGAATGGTTTTTAACGTTTCGGCCGGAGGACCGGCCTTCGTCAGAATAACAGCGGTGGCTGTTGTCAAATAGCATATAAGGGAATTCACTGAAGCACTACAAGAGGGCGGAAATGATCAATCAAGTAACACAATGCAATAATGTATCAGGGCTTTGTGCGACAATCTGATGGCTGAAGTACAACATCATTATAAGTGCGACGCGTGCAATATTGGCAGTCAGCTATAGCATGCGTGCGCACGTGCAAGAAAAAGTGGGGCGGTAAACGGCAGTAATATTGAATACGGTCAATGATACAAGCAACTCAGTTTTCCAGCGCTTTCATTCAAACCACTGTGCAGCTATATTGAATTTAAATATAAGACAAGATTCTCGCACCTCCCTGTCATGATGCGTTGGGAAACCGGATTCAAGAATCGTGGCTTTAATATGGTCGAATGAGTGGCCAGTGACGTTCGCATGTTTTGATATTGGAGCAGGTGAGGAAGTACGGAGGTATGAGCTTTGTGATTGTTGAGCCGTTGCCTGAAGGGCGTTTTTGTCCCGCCAATATACTGCAAGTTACAAATGTCACACTCAAGCAGATAAACCACGTTGCGCATGTCGCAGGTATAGTTTCCGTTTATGTTTAAGCTGAAATTTGATGCAGCGCTGCTTGCGCTTAGTGAAGTGGTCATGTGATTGCAGACCTTGCAACGCGGTTTGTTTCAAGGGTGGCAGCCAGTTGTCATTTTAGGTTTGTTTTTGGACGATGTGAGCAGGTCACGCAAATTGCGGGATCTTCTGTAGGTTACACGCGGTGGTTCCCGGAAAATTGATTTTAATCGTTCTCTCTGTAGGAGTATGTTGTGATGCTTTTTTAATACGGCATTTACATTTTGCGCAGGCGCGGAGAAGGTAAGAATTAGGTTCGTATGGGAGTACCCTGGCTCTTTCGTTTTGTTGCGTAAAGGTTTAGGGCGGTCATGGCTATCAGCACGCTTAATGGCGTCGTCAATTATCTGGGGTAAATACTTCTGTTTAACTAAAGCACTTCGAAGCTGAGCACAATTGGTATTAAAATAAGCTTGCTCAGAACATATTCTTTTAAATCGAAGCGCCTGACTATAAGGAATGCTGGTCTTGCAATGTTTCACATGATAGCTATTAAAATGGAGGTATTTTTGCCTGTCAGTTGGCTTCCGATAAACTTTTGTAGTAAGTTAGCCATCAAACATCGTCACATTTGCGTCCAAAAAATTGATCGTTTGCTCCGAGTATGTGTGAAAAAAAGAAATAGACGGATGAGCATTCTTAAAATCATGAATAAATGATAAAAGTTGAGCTTCCCCGTGCTGCCAAATCATAAATATATCATCGATGAAGCGCTTGTAGTATAACGGCTGCAGGGAACGGCTGGCAAGGAATTCATGTTCAACTAGCCCCATGAAAATATTCGCGTAAGAAGGGCCGATGGGTGTCCCCACTGAAGTGCCGTTAATTTGTAGGTAATGAACGCCGTTGCATTCGAAGTTACTGTACTCTAGAACTAATTTTAAAAGTTTGGCTAAAGTGGAGCTGTGAATAGCTTTGTCGCAGGACGATTCCCAGTAGGAGTGAATTGCTGCTCTTATTCCATCTGCATGCGGGATGTTCGTGTATAGAGATGCCACATCCAAAGTAACAAGAAGCGAACCAGGGTGTACAGAAAAGTCGACGATATCAGCCAGGAAGTGGTTAGTATCTTTGATATAAGATGGGAAAGATTGCGTAATCTGGTTAATAATTGTATCTCAAATTGGGAGATTAGTTCCGTAACCGTCCCTATGCCGGACACGATAGGCCGACCGGGTTTTCCTGCCTAATACCCCTGTCACACGGGCACTTTCAATCGCGATTGAAGTGAATCGCGGTCGAGTTTTCGAGCGCGCTCGACGTCCTGCAGCTGCTACACGGCCCGTTTCAATCGCGATCGAGAAGTTGCACCGGTTGCACTTGTGTACGCCAGATGGCGCTAAGAATGTACTTGCGGCCGGCGTCTGGTAACTTCGCGCGGTCGTAGGTATACGCAACTATGTAAATATTACCTCGCGCTTATTTGGATCAAGTTATTTGACACAATTTGTGGCGTTAGTTGAAGTTGTAAGATTTTGTGCCATTACTCAGCGGGGACGAGAGTATCGCCGCTTTCGTTCGATCGCGCTTGGAAGCCTCGATCGCGCTTGCGAAACCAGGATTGAGTTCGAGGGGGATCGAGCTCGATCGCGATTGAAACTGCCGTGTAGCATGCGCCCGATCCGGATTGAGCTCGATCCGGATCGACTCAATCGCGATTGAAAGTGCCCGTGTGACAGGGGTATTATGAATTTTTGGAAGTAAAAACTACCCCCGACAGGGCTCAGTGGAACGAGTGAATTCAAAGCGGAAGCAGGGATTTTTTGCAGGTGGATAAGGTCGGTTAGTGCACTCGTAATAACAGATTTAAAATTTTCAGTGGGGTCTCCGTCAAGCCGCCGATAAAACGTTCCATCGTCAAGCTGCATCAAAGCTTCGCCATCGTAGTCCACTTTGTTTAGTATTACAACTGCGCCGTCTTTATCTGCTGGCTTAATTACGATGTCACTACAGGATTTAAGCTGCTCCATAGCCACTATTTCACTGTCTGAAAGATTTCTCTTATTAAATGGAGCCTGTTTGCGATAAATTTCTAAAACGTCCCGTTGAACAGCGGTGATATAAAGGTCTAGACATTTATCTCGTTGAGTAGGAGGAGTCCAATGCGTGTGGGATGGAATAACGGCAGCCGTAGAATCAGGGGTATTTCTGTCGTGAAAAAATTCACGCAATCGCAAGTTTCTGGCAAAAATGTCTAAATCTTTCATGAGTTCAAATTCACTGTAACCACCCGTCGCTGGGCAAAAATTCAGCCCTCGCGACAGCAATGAAACCTCGTCACGGGACAGCTGGTGAGATGATAGGTTTACTACATTATTAGATGCTAGGATGGCGTCAGTCGATGTAGAAAATTTGGGTGCGGAGGAACTTCGGCGACAAGAATCTCGGGACGAGAATGATGCACAGTAACCTTGTCTCTTAGTAGTTTCTTGCGTTTAATCTCGTGTATATCGGACGATTTTTTTTAGCTGGTATTCGGCCAGCTGCGCAGATTCGTGAACGGATAGTTTGTGGTGGGAAGTAAGTTGGCTCTCTTGGTTACGAGTAACCGTAAGTAAAGATTCGTAATGGCGAATAACAATGCGAACAAGACCAAAAGAAGCATTCGATAGAACCTCATTCCACATGGCGATGTGAGAAGCCGACATGTTCTCTATGGCAGGCTTTAAGGCAATTTGGAGGCCCCTAGGTACAACACTAGCTTCTAAATAGGTTTTGAGCGTAGAGGTGTGAAGTTGGTACCTGATGCGCTTTTCTACCACTTTGCGAATTTTCATAAATGCTCTAGAGACTGGACAGTTCAAACAGTTTTTACCGGAATTTGTAGTTCCTAGTCACTTTGGCTTCAGTTGTTTGGGCCCGTCGGAGTGCTGAGCTCGAAGGTTGTAGCGGGGGACGTGACTCGTGGTAGCGGAAGAAGTCGAAGCACTGACAGTTTCGCACGGGGTAGCCAGCGGCCGTTGTGGATCGGACGGACTCGAAGAATAGTCGCCCGTGGTAGGCTGAAGAACCCCATGAGCTGGTTCATGGGATATGCGAGTGGGTGGCGCGTTGGTTGTTGCTTGAAAGGCGGGGTGGTTAGTTGTCAATGGTAAGGTCTCTGCAACTGGAGAGGGCTGGAATTCATCGTTCGAAGTTGAACCTGAGGTGGGCTGCGTAGGTGGACGTTGGTCGCTTAATCGCTGGCAAGTCGACGAACCGCTTCCGGTCAAGCAAGATGGTGCAGTAACATTAACTGGACCGCTAAGAGTAGGATCGCAATCCATGGTTTTGCTGGCGCCTACATTCGTTAAAGGTCCGTCTGGCGGGAGGCCAATTGTTAGTTCCAAGCTTTTCGTAGATGTGTTTGCCTTGACTAGGTCGGCAGGACCACTAGGACCTGAAATTATTGGAGAAGAGTGGCTGCTCAGTGGGGGCCAGGTGGTCAAGTCCCGGCGTTCCGGAAGCAAGCCGGTGGAGGCATTGGCTTCGGTGGCAGAAGTATCAATCACGGAAATGGAGGGACCACTGGGTGTGCAAGTGCGCCAGGATGATAGGGTGTCGCTAAGCCTCGGAATGAAGAGCTGTCGGAGGTGACTTGCTAGAACTGCCGTTCCCTCAAAACTGAGATGAAGGCAGTCAGTAGCCAAAACGCGGTTGGCAGGCAAGTCGCAGAAACCATGGTCTAGGAAATACACCAGCCAGGAGTGCCGACATAAATCCCTTCAGAGGGTGTTGAACTGGTGTGCCTTAAGATTAAATTTCCGGATGAAGGACGCATTGTTGTTGTACCGACGGCGATTAGTAGACCTTGGCAGGACCAAGCTGACGTATAACCTCTTGATTGCGGGATGTCCTCTGGAGATGACGTCTAAGAGTAGGGCGTCCAAGAGACATTGCGGGATGTCCTCTGGAGATGATACGGGTCTAAAGAGGCTGTCAAAGGTGGCGTGGGTGGTGCTGAACGTCAGGTCATTTGTCCCGGCGGGAATGACGAGAGTTGTTGCTGTAGATGGAACGAAGTCTAGTAAGTTTGCCATATCCTTGATGAGGGCGCCAGACTGCGATACAAACGCTGGTGTGCCCGCCACATTGGGATCAAAGTGCTGGAAGACATATTTCGTGTGGGAGTCGCCGAATACTGCTGTGGAGACCGTAGTGTTTTGGGGTACATCCAGGTTATCCTTTTCGACGTGGTCGTCCGGGGGTCCGTTGTGGGCATAGTTGCAAGAAACAGTTTCTTGGACACCTGTCAAGCATCACAACATACTCCTGCGGACCGAACGATTAAAATCAATTTTCCGGGAACCGCCGCGTGTAACCTACAGAAGATCCCGCAATTTACGTGACCTGCTCACATCGTCCAAAAACAAACCTAAAATGACAACTGGCTGCCACCCTTGAAACAAACCGCTTTGCAAGGTCTGCAATCACATGACCACTTCACTAAGCGCAAGCAGCGCTGCATCAAATTTCAGCTTAAACATAAATGGAAACTATACCTGCGACAGGCGCAAAATGGTTTATCTCCTTGAGTGTGACATTTGTAAATTGCAGTATATTGGCGGGACAAAAACGCCCTTCAAGCAACGGTTCAACAATCACAAAGCTCATATCTCCGTACTTCCTCACCTGCCAATATCAAAACATGCGAACGTCACTGGCCACTCATTCGACCATATTAAAGCCACGATTCTTGAATCCGGTTTCCCAACGCATCATGACAGGGAGGTGCGAGAATCTTGTCTTATATTTAAATTCAATACAGTCGCACATGGTTTGAATGAAAGCTCTGGAAAACTGAGTTGTTTGTATCACTGACCGTATTCAATATTACTGCTGTTTACCCCCCCCCCCCTTACTTTTTCTTGCACGTGCGCACGGATGCTATAGCTGACTTCCAATATTGCATGCGTCGCACTTATAATGATGTTGTACTTGAGCCATGAGATTGTCGCACAAAACCCTGATACATTGTATTTGCATTGTGTTACTTGGATGTTATCATTTCCGCCCTCTTGTGGTGCTTCAGTGAACTCCCTTATATGCTATTTGACAACAGCCACCGCTGTTATTCTGACGAAGGCCGGTCCTCCGGCCGAAACGTTAAAAACCATTCCATTTTCGACATTCGTCCCCCTTTTTTTCGTATATATATATATATATATATATATATATAGTAAAGAAATGAGGGCTCGTTGAGGAAATACAGAAAGATAGGTCGGCAGTCTACAACGCCGAAGGAGACATAGGGGTGTGGTTAGGCTCTTTTTTTTACTACGGTTAATTAAGTTTTTTAAATATACGGAAGAAAACAAGGAAGAAAAACACGCGCCCAGAATGGGGACCGAACCCACGCCTTTCGATTAGATCTCGAATGCCTTACCAATGCGGCTATCTGGGCGACTGTGTTCTTCTTAACTTTCTGGGCTATTTATATATACTAGAAGTGTATCTGACGCTTCAGGGTAGTAGCCAGGGTGTTTGGGTGTCAAGAAAGTTTGATTCGAGGTGAGCCATAAAGATATTGGCATAGTACTCGAATCGGACCTAACTATGCCAATATCTTTATGGCTCACCTCGAATCAAACTTTCTTGACACCCAAAATTTAAAGCCAATGTACTATAAAAGGTATATTGATGACATATACATGGTCTGGCAACACACTGAGGCGGAGCTCCTTACCTTCATTGAGGCATTTAACCTAGCCCATCCTAGTATTTCCCTTGCTCATTCCTATTCGGAACACAGTGTAAACTTTCTGGACCTCACCGTTAGTACCTCCCAAGGTCAGTTTCAAACTAAATTGTATAGAAAACCGACAGACACGCGGCACTATTTGCACTTCCGAAGTAGCCATGTCAAACACTGCAAGACAGCAATACCTTACAGCCAAGCCGACCGATTTAGGAGAATTTACTCAAACCAAGCCGACTTTGACTCAAACTGTCGAGAACTCACGACCGCCCTCCTGAATAAAAACTACCCGGCAAAAGTTATCGGCGACGCTATTGTGCGAGCCAACCAATTAGACCTAACGAAATCTGTAAGAAAAAAGCCCCGAACGGTAACCCGCAAACTAACTTAGTTTTAACAAACTCATCCTCCGCTCCAAGAGTGTCAACCGTACTAAAGAAACATCACAATATCCTAATGCAAAGTCACCGCTTAAAAAGCATATTCCCCGAACCACCACGTGTTGTCTACCGGCGTAATAAGAATTTAGGCGACTTTCTTACTAACTCTCGTATCAACCGACCGGAAACTACTAGCTGCATGCCCTGTAATAAACCCCGATGTAAAGTATGCCCACACATGACCACTACACAGCGCGCCACCAGCACGGCTTCAGACTACTACGTAAATATAAAGGGTAACTTTAGCTGTGACTCCGCTAATGTCGTATACCTTCTAGAGTGCACTGTTTGTAGGCAACAATATATCGGCCAAACTGAAACGCCCTTCCGAATACGGTTCAATAATCACCGCTCTCATGCAAAAAGCTGCCCTTATTTGCCCCTGTCAAGACATGTGAACAGTCCCGGGCATGCATTGGAGCATCTAAAAGCAACGATTTTAGAATCCGCCTTCAAAACGCACCGCGACCTCGAGGTTCGGGAATCTTATCTCATTTATAAGTTTGGGTCAGCCACAGTTGGGATTAATGAAAGTTACGGAAAACTAACGTGCTTATCCGTCGATTAAAATTGGAGGCCTCAAAATTTTTGTAACTATGTTCATTAATCCTACCCTTGATTTTCCCATCAGAATTCGCAGAAACTCTCCAAATACAGCAGCTTTATTAGCCTAATGCGGCTCAACAATGCCATTTGTCTTGGGGAAGGACGCCTCGTTCCCACCACCACTTAAGAATGTTTAACTCTTTGTGATCTATTCATGTTTAACCTTTTGTGACCCTACCTATTTCCTGTTCAGTTGCTAGCTTCTGTGAAATGCTCTTTTGTGCCCCGAATCTATTCTCTTCATGCGCGGGGGGCACACCCATCTTCGCTTCCGCCCCAACCAGTTTCCCCGGACACTGAATACCTTACTGTATACTCTTCCCTTTCTTTTGAAACCGCGATTGCCCAGTTTCCCGCATAGTGTGAACTTGCAGCCCATGCCGCATACCTTGCCCCGTCATGGTGCAACCTTGAACGCTGCTTTGTTAACACGACCCCTTTCTCTCTCTCTCGCCCCCCCCCCCCCTTTTTTTTGGTTGTTGTTGTTGTTGTAACATAGGCGTAGCCCGACTGCATGCATACTCTCCGTTTCCGAAACATATTCCGCTCCTTCTCACAGTTTTCTGCAAAGCTACATAAGAAATGTGTTCCATATGTTTGTGACAGAAAAATCATGTAACTGTACTCTGATGAAGGCAAGTCCCGTTGCCGCTACGTAAGTAAACCTGGTTTGTTATTGTTATTGTTGTGTATCCGACTCTTTACTTATACTTTTTCTGCACGCTTTGTGAGTTTTATCTTTCTCTAGATTTATATATATATATATATATATATATATATTATATATATATATATATATATATATATATATATATATATATATACATATATAGCAAGGGGAGATTGCGGTAGGCCATTCAAACCTACCTACCGCAGTCAAACCTGCCAAAGCGGAGAATGACCTACTACATTCTCCCCTTTGCTTCCTGAGGCTTTCTTGACTGCCAACCCTTATTTCTTTCTTAATTCAACAAGCTCCTAGTTTCCCATCCTAGTTTCCCAACCTCCTTGCGTGTACCTCGCTTAGGACCCAAGAAATGACGGCAGCAGAAGAGGCAGCCATCACCCTGGCTCTCACTCAACCAAGGGTTCGGAGGGTATACCGATTCCCAGCAAGCCTACTGGAATTACCAGTCGGGTTGGGTGTCCTGACCTGCACTGCGCGTGCTAAAAATCCACTTCCCCAAACGGTTCCATTCACCTCATCTGGACACCCCCTCACGCTTCAATGGAGGGAACAAATACGCCCATCCAACAAGCCTGCGCTTTTACCTCCCGTGCTATGGAGCTGCACGAGGACAGTCACCCGCTTGTCACGTTCATGGAGATAACCCAGCATTATCGCCTTCTGAGACCTGCCGTACCTTCGCCTTACCCTGACCTTCCCAGAGAACAACAAACTACCCTACGGCTCATACAATCCGGGCTCCTTCCCACAGCCTACGCGTCTTCACTAAAGCATCCGAATGGCTACGACGCTGAATGTAAATTTTGCTCAGAAGTAGGAACACTCCGCCCCGTAATCGGGGTGTGCGACTTTAGCCCAGAGCACCCTCCTCTCTTTCGTCAACTACCCAACAAGAGCAATGCGAGATGCTGCTGTCCAGGCCCTCTCTACCTACCCAGCTTCAGCGGGTGGACAGAACACAAGCCGCGCGGACTGCATATGGGCCCCACAGAAGAAGGAATCACTCCCCAGGGCTGCACTCTGGGCCGTTCAGAAATCTGAACAGAAGTATTCCTTCCTCCTCCTCCTCCTTCTCTGCCGCAAATCTCGTCGCCTCCGTCCGCGGTGCAGAGACGGAGAAGTCAGATCGTCTAACACCGGGTTGGAGCTTTAATTTTATAAATAAAAGTTTCCACTCTTTTGCTACACCAATACAACTCAACCAAACACGTTCATGCATCATGCATTGATTTAACCTTACCAAGAATATCTCTTTAAAGTAATAAATGGTGTGGTTAAGTGCATTTTACTTTTCTCTGGTTTTACTATTTTAGAGCGATGTGAGTGAGTTTAAGTGACGTCGTATGGGTAATCGTTATGGGTGCCGTTTACAGCTTTGCTTTCCAATCACATTCGCGGGGTGGATTGGCGCGATTTTTTTTCACGCACCATCAGCTTCGCAACTTTTCACGCATTCTCCCGTTCAGATCAGTCACAACACTATCAAAGCTCTCTTCGTCGTCACAACATGATGAAGGGTATCTTCTCCAATGTTGCGAATGTATGCCACTGCTGGTAGCGCGAGAAGATCGCAAGGCTGAGCAAATGAAATGTCACAATCTCGACAGCCTGCAGGCGATATAAAATTGCGCCCACCTCCCCGCGATGGGAACCCTGAGTAGATGCGACGCATCGTGGGGTTCACTTGGTGTTTCCGTTGGATTGATTCTGAAATCACGTGAAACGTGTCGGGAACGCGCATGATTATTATGTTTAATGATTATTATTATGTTTTATTGGCCTATCTTTGTCAATCTCTCTAAGTGGTATGCTTGGGGCTTCGCTGTCGCAACGACCTTTACTCCTTCATTGTTGCTGTAAGTGGGAGCTTCTTTTCTTTTATTGCAAGTGTTAACCATTGCCCCATCATGCGTTGTATTAGTACCTTCTTGACGTAGTTTGAATAAGTCAAGGATATAAGGCGCGTTCGTAGCATTTGATTCTGTCTGGGTTTTGTGCTCAGTGGGAAGAGCACCATGTACCTCGCGTTCCGCCCACAGGGCCGTGGGATCGAAACCGGGCGCCGCTAACTATTATTTTTTTATAGTGTAGGGGCAGGGGTGTGGATGGACAACGCCGTATGGAGGGACAAGGCAAGTAAATGAGATGCAGTCGCATCTAAAACGTCGACTTTGGCCTTCCCTCGCTCCGACCGCAACTCTCCTTCACTGCGAAATGGTGAAGGCCAACATCCGAAAAGTGCATACTAATTGCATTTCATACTTTTCTCTAAATGGTGGCACACCTAGAGTGTAAACATACTTAACAAGTGTGACCACCAAAGGCTGCTCGGAGGGTGAGCCGTTGAATGTTGGCCACAATGATGCGGGTTCGATCACCGCACCCTGCGGCCGTTTTTCTAATCCAAATGAAAAACTAGAACTCACCATGTACCACATAGTACGGGTGTGCCAACGCACTCCAATCTTTCCCCCATTTCCCGGTCCCACCTTCGAGCAGTGCAGGGATTCCCTGGCCAGCCCAGACACGGATACCCAGCTCAACCTTGCGACCCGAGCAAGGACAGCTATTCGAAGTCAGCGAATCCCGGACTAGAGATGCCTTTCACGGGGCGAGGACCATAGCATCAACATCTGCTCGGCGAATAAAAAATATTTACTCTCTCTCCCTCTCCATCTCTGCCCGCTCTCTCGCCCAATGTGTGGATGTTTCGACGCATGTAAAGATCCCCGGGTGGTCGAAATTGCTCTGCTGGCCTTCAATATACGGCGCGCCTCTTAGCACAGGAGTACCTTCGGGGAATCAAACCGCCAATGTTACTTCACAAGCCTATTTACGCAGGTCCAGGGCTTGGTTTTAAATTATCTCACGCCGAGTTTCCACACAACAAAATTAGATATTTCTCGCTGCACACAGCCATCGAATAAGCAAAACACCAGAGTAGATTTTGATCTAGACATCTCGTCCTTTGTCGAACCTTTAACATATCAAAACGTGTCACCCTGGCAAATGCCACGAGCACCGTGGTGCCTGGTATAATAGTTTTTCAGGACGTCTGGAGCGGACAACTTTGTGTTCTTAACGAATCCAAATAATGATAACAGATATAGCAGAGAGAGCTGTTAGCGTATTGCACGCAATTTCTCCATTTGCAAGACTCTCTACCCCGACCTCGCAAGCAGTACGTATTTCGCCTCAACTAAAAAAAAATGGCACTAAAGATCGATATATGCGGAAAGGCAGGCCGCTCCCTCTTTCTCCTATTGGCCAATTGTTATAACTTTGCTTTTTTATGCTCTTTTGTTTTTTTCAGTCAAGCATTGTTTTCGGGTATGCTTCACTGATTAGACTAACTAGGAGGGATAGTAGCTAGTAGATCGTTGCTACTTCACCTGTTTTTTTTTTTTAATATTTACCCTAATTGCTCACTTGAAGTTGCGCAACCTTTATTAGGAAAAACTTGAATTTCGAATTTCACAAAATTTTATTTAGTTTTCGTGGTCCCTTTAAACTGCAAACTTTTTTTTCGCATTTCGCTAACAATTTACTCACCGAACCGATTCGCGAACCGGTTCGGGTTGTGATTTAGTCGAACCGGAACTGAACCGGAACGAAATGAATTATCCCGAACCCGAACCCTAACCGAACCCGTATTTTTTTTTCGTTTTAACACACTGATTATATATATATATATATAATCTGTTTCGATGACCTACCACATCCTCCCCTTTGCTTTCCGAGGTTTTCTTGACTGCCAACCCTTATTTCTGTCTTATTACGAGCCCCTCATTTCCTATTCTGATTCGCTACATGCATAGTGAGGGCCTCTGTTCTGGCAGTCTTCGCGCAGGGAGTTTAAGAGGGTTCAACGCTGGTCGAACACTCTCGACATGTAGACACTCGAGTCACGGCCCGGGGGTTAAAAATAAGGTCCCCTTCACCCAGACAAGTCGGAGTGGCGCTGGCTACCACCCCCAGGCACAGGAAAAAATTTCATTGACATAAATAACCCAGAAAGTAGAGGGGAAAATCGTCCCACCGGTAGCCTAGTGGTTATCGCACCAGACCGGTATTCTGGAGGTCGTGGGTTCGGATCCCACCTGGCGGGTATTTTTTATCCACTTTCTTTCTTTCCAAATTCTTTATCTGTTTCAATGACCTACCACATCCTCCCCTTTGCTTTCCGAGGTTATCTTGACTGCCAACCCTATTTTTTCCTTATATATATATATATCTATATATATATATATATATACTGTCACTGGTTCCGTGAAATAAGACAGAAAATAAGGGTATAAGAAACCTCGGAAAGCAAAGGGGGTATATAAAATTTTTTGAGTCGAAAAGAAAGTGGGATAAAAAATGCCCGCCGGGTGGGATCCGAACCCACGACCTCCAGAATACGGTCGATAACCACTACGCTACCGGCGGGGCTGTTTCCCCAACTTTCTCGGGTATTTATGTTAAGGTATTTTTGTTTCCTGCACCTGGGGGTGGTAGCCAGCGCCACTCGGACTACTCGGATATACTGGGACTACTCAGACTACTCGGACTCGGATATATATATATATATATATATATAATAAGGTTAGTAGAGACAGAGACACACGAGAAAGACACACGTGCACCTGCCTGTTTTCTTTCTTTTCATGACTTGTTTGACCTTGTCCTTTTTTCCCCCGCTCTTTGTACACCATTGTACACTCATTTCCTGTCGAAACTGCCTGTCCTACTGCTTTTGGGCGCGACCCTTGCCTCCCACCAACAGAAGCCAAGTGTGTCATGTTTCAATGACCTTACCCTGATTCTTAGAACGGACCCGCCGCGGTGGCTCAGTGGCTAAGGCGTTGCGCTGCTGAGCACGAGGTCGCGGGTTCGATTCCCGGCCGCGGCGGCCGCGTTTCTGATGGAGGCGAGTAGGAAAAACGCCCATGTCGGCGCACGATAAAGATCCCCACGTGGTGAAAATTAATCCGGAGCCCTCCACTACGGCGCGCCTCATCGCCTGCTTTTCGTGGGCACGTTAAACCCCACAAATCAAACAATGATTCTTAGAACGGGTGTGTAGGGGCAGATGTTCGCCCTTTGTGTGCATGGGCATATCTTCTTTGGACCTTCTTCGTTCCGCGTGACTATTTTTTTTGCCCTTGTTAAACACGTGCATAGGCATATCTTGTTTTGACCCCTCTTTCACCCCTGTTGCCACGGGGGGGGGGGTACGGAATTACCTCGTTAATTTTTAAGTGCGAATGCACTTCTTAAGCGAGCCTGAATCGTCCGCCGCCGTCGTCCGCATAGCAACAGCTGCGGGGTGCGCGCGCTCCTCGTCTTCCCTAGCAACGGGGGGAGATGGGCGCGCGCTACTCTCCTCCTCCTCTCTCCGCTCAGTGACTGCGGGTGTTGGGCGCCTCCTCTCCACTTCGGGCGGGAGAGCTCTCGCTCGCGTAGCGGGCGCTCCGCATTCCGACGCGTGAGGGCGCTCGTGTAGCCCTCGCCGTAACGGCGGGCGCTACTCTCCTCCTCCTCTCTCCGCTCAGTGACTGCGGGTGTTGGGCGCCTCCTCTCCACTTCGGGCGGGAGAGCTCTCGCTCGCGTAGCGGGCGCTCCGCATTCCGACGCGTGAGGGCGCTCGTGTAGCGGCCGCGTGGCGCAGGAGGGTATTAGTCGAGCGCGCGCCGTCGTCGAGAGCGGTCGCTGGTCCTGCATCTCGATAACGATGATGGCGGACCGGGCAACGGTACCAGCAATAACGAGTGAAATATCTTTCTTTGTAATTGTGTGCGTGTGTGTAATCTCTCGACTTCTCATTAAGATCACGATATCCACCGTAATCGCGCAATCAACAACCGTGCATTCGCACTTACACACTCTCCCCCTCGGGGAAGTGCGAGGGAATTTTTTTCTGTTTGGTTCTTCTCTTTTTCTTTCCCATGTGCGTGCCGCGTGACTGTGTGTTCTTATTACCCTTTTTATATTTTTTTCCGCTCTCTCTTCATTCTTTTACTACCCACCAACCATGATCCAACTGTACAAACTCTCCCTTCTCTTACCTTGCCCTCGCCCTTGCTACATTTTCTGTACATATATAACTCGAAACAAACTTATTCTGTACTCTGAAGAAACAAAGTTCTCTTCCTGAAACGTCAGTAAACTTATATATAAATAGTCTGGAAAGAGAAAAACTCACACAGAGCGCGAAAAATAAGGTTAGTAGAGACAGAGACACACGAGAAAGATGTAGAAAATAGAAATAGTAAACTTTTATTTTTATTGTTAATGTCCTTCTCGTGTGTCTCTGATATATATATATATATAAACTTACAAAGAGCGCGAGAAAATGCAACTGCAAGCGCCAAGGGAGGCATAGGGGAATAACTTGCTTTCCTAACGAATAGGGTAATCATTTCCCACAACCAGGACCGTGTAACGACCTCCATGTCCACAAAAATGCAGATTTGGTAGGAGTAACACCTTTAATTGTTATCATAGTGTAAATAAATATATTTGATGGGACAGACTCGTCTAAAACTATGAAATAAAGAAAATAGAAAAATATAGATCTTTCACAAGAATGATTCGACAAAATCAAAAACGCGCATTATAAATCTCCCACGAAAACTGAAGAAGACACGAAAAAAGACCGCAAAAGAATGTTGAAAATATTAGGTGCGGAGTACCTTAGGACCGCACAATGTCAGTCCGCGTCCGTGCGCATAGCATTTACCTATCGAAAAAAATAGTAAAGGCTCCGGCAGGATTCGAGCCTGTGTCTGGTAGACACAGGTAGACACAGGCCGGTAGACGCGTGGCCGAGTCTTACCCATTGGTCTACGACCGTGAGTTACAACCCGAGAGTCAAAAGGCTTACTCCCTCGCTTCTAACGGTGCGGAGTACCTTAGGACCTCCGAACGTCCGTCCGCGTCCATCCGTGCGCACACCACCATCAAGCGAAAATCAAGCGAAATTCGATTTGAGCCGTGAGTTGCAGTTTCATTTAGGGAATAATCAAGGTGCAACTCACGGCTCTCGGATGTCACTCGGGGCACAACTTGGATGTCATTTCGAGTCCCCGTGCTCCGCACCCTCGCCATCATCCACGGAGTGGAGATGCTGCCATTTTTTTAACATACAAAGAGCTAAAATGGCGACCCCTGGAACGCCCCGCATTTCCACAGACATGCAAATCTGGCGGGTTCTTCCTCCGCCGTGCAGGCAGATCTTCGTGACTCTGCTGCTGCGCACGTTCCTGGTGCCGCTGGGCTCGGCGCTTCTGGTGGCCACCACGTCTCTCCTGCCGACGGCCGAGCGCGCCAGCGGAGCGAAGGAGCTGCAGTTAATGACCGGGCTCTCGGGGGCGGTCTACTGGCTGGCACACTGGCTCTTCGACCTGGTCTTCTACCTTATCGCCTGGCTGGTCATATTTTTCGTGTTGTCCTTCTACGAGCCGCTTCTTGGCCCCACCAAGTGTGAGCGTGTGTCGTTGTTACGCTAAAATATAATATGCGGCGTCCTGTTTGAAAATATCCCCGGAGCACAGCTCATAGGTCTTTTATGTGCGACGTGTGTCTGCACGTAGTCCGGGCAGGCGTTTCGGTGTAGATTTGTAAAGAAATTTTGAGCTTCCGAGGAACACTTACCACATGAATTAAAAGACCACCGCATGGGGTATTAAGAACACGCTTCGGTCATTTCGACGCACTGCATTGTTTTATTTACAAGTTATGTGCCAACCAGCCAACGTTACAGCTCTTGTAGTCTTCATTAACTCTATTGTATTTCGGTCATAACAAAAAGCCGAACACGAAGTGTGTATCAGGAATGCATTTCCGAACTACTAGGAATGGTAGGCCCCAAGAAACACCGCAGGATGGTCCATTTTCATCAACAGGCCTACGGCACAAATCTCGGGAAACTGGGCTGCCTACGTGACATTAAACGTTTGACCGTTTTATGTGAGATATTGAGAAATAAAAAACAAACGAGAAGCTGTCACGCAGTGCCTGCTCAAAGAAGCAGCGGAGCCGAATGTCGCGGTGTCCTTGTTTCGCAGTGCGAAGTTTGACGAAAACTCATTTATTCCGGCTATGGTGTTTCGGTCCTCGGCATAACGGCCATTCACTCCGTCTTGGCTCTTACCGTTCACCTATTCTGTCCAGAAGTTCAGCTGCTTCGGTGCTACTTGTGCAACACTTTCTTCGGCTACAACACTTACTTCTACCAGCAGATTTTCAGAAGAGCGATGGGGCGTCATTTTCGGCAACGCGCGCAAACTTCGCTGTAAGCGATTGAATCCAAACTCCCATCCGTGGCCGAACCTATTCCACAGGTATCTGGCTTCCGCATCCTGAACCGGCGGCAAGTACAGCAATTCCTGGAGCTCCTCCACTGCATGAAACCTCCCCAACATTTCACTGTTGAACTGGAGGCCAACGGCTTACTTCCCCTTTCGGCCGCTACGACGAGTCCCAGGGCACGATGTCCGAGATTTCGCGTTTAGCGGAGACCTACCGATTCGTGAAGGCATTTGGGTTCCATGTCCTCGCATCATCTTGTTCTCCGGTGGTCCGTGGTCATGGCGTCAATAAATAATGCCCGGCGAGCCTCATTCGATGAAGCTGCTCTTGAAGCAGAATTGCTGACCAATGCGAAGAATTTCAAGAAAAACGGCGATCTGCGTTCATTCTTGAGAAAAGCCCAGGAAGGAATGGCTTCCTCCTGAAAAACTGCAACCAACCGGATCTCAAGAAGGCAAATCGCGGGTGGCTCTATATTGTTAAATCCTGCCAAAAAGATACGCCAGTGGGCTGCAAGCAGGACTGGGTCTATTTATTGGCGTATGTGCCTAACTGGCCACCTGCGAGAGAAAGATGGCAACGAAAGCTGTTGGCTGGCAATAGAGCGAAAAATTAAGCCCTACAGCCGCTAGCGGACGCACTTTGTCATCGTCCGCTGTTCCGAATCACATGGCACGTATCCTCAGACCGGGTAATAGGTTCGTGCACACGGCGTCTTCCTAGTCTCTGTATACATGTGTCATAAAGGGGTCGCAGTTGCACACTTGACATTACAGTATCTACATGTCGGCCATGAGAGAGCCAGCCCGCGCCAGCCACATCGTCGTCGTCGTCGTCGTCGTCGTCGTATATCTTTGGTCATCGGGCTGTGTGACGTTGCCCACCAGTGACTCCTGTGACACATCCCTCCGGACGAGGGCAACTGTCCCGGTCGAAGCCACGGCCCCGCGAGGATTGGGATGTGGATCAGGAATGTGATGTGATGGCACAGGAAGGAATCGCTTGCCTCCACGGATTACGATGATGTCCTCGGTGATGCATGGCCCCGCAACAGGGATGTATTCAGCCACGACGGAATGTCGACGGTTTTTAGAGCCATGTTTTACGAAAGGCTGGGGACACATCTGCCTTTCGTCTTGTCACGTTTGGTCTCTGCGGGTCTTGATGGGCGACTCACGGGCTGTGGACACGGGGTGGGGTACATGGCAAAACTGTGGTCGAAGCGGGGGCTGGGCCTGCTTGACGTGGCCCGCATGACCTCGACGATCCCGTCTGTGCCGAGGCAGTGCGGAGCTGGGACCACGATGTGGATGAACCCACACACTACACCAAATATGTTACGTGGCAGCAGAGCTGATGACGCAATTCATGGTTGTCGGTGAAGTGGCGGCCATGACAGAGACCACGCCAGCCGCTTCGTCGTCATCGTCAGTCTTGCGTCATGGCACTGCGGGGCATTCTTCACCAATAGCTCCCTTGACACATGTACCTCGGATTACTGAAGACCTCGCACGGGTATTCCGCACACACAACTTGCAACTTCCGCAAGCACCACGAGCAAGTTTCGCGACTAGCTCATTATTGTTACAGGGAGCATGAAGACAATATATTAATTTTAGTTTGAAAGACCTGGCTCTTGGTATCTCACTCACCTCTGTTGCAGCCACGAAAGTCTTTCTGTAACGCAAAAAAAAAATTCGCGAAGCACGCACTAAGTCTTGCAAGGCGAAGCTGGAGGACTACTTTCTATGTAAGCCTTGAAGGACGCGTCCCCACGCATTGCATTAGGTTTGAAATTATTTAGTTACATGTTTCGTCATCGCTTTTCACGGGGGTAGTAGTCACATTGCCGCGAACCATGTATGGGTTTGTTTATTTATTGTTTGTTTTTACTGCCGGGCCACGCCCGGCTGTGTTATCTGCGTTCCGAACGAAGCGCGTCTTACATTCTTTACTTTTATGCCGCACGAGCTATCACATTCAGATAAGCAGACTCTTTCGCCCTAACTTCACTAGCCCAGAATAATCTTCTGTGATCTACAATGTTCTGGGTGCGAATCGACGGTTCCAGAAGCACTTGCGCCGAAAGATAAAAGCCTGCAGAGCAGACGCCGCGGCATTCCATTCGACGACACTCGCCTGTGCAAGTCACTTTGTTGACCGCTGCTTCGCCGCCTCTGTATTCTTTTGAGTTGTTAGGGGAGCACAAGTTCGCTCCAATGAACTTGTTTCTCCTTCAAGACAACTGCGTCGTCCTTGGCTTCGTGACAATATATACATCATCGTCATATCCATCTACTATATCGTCGTCTCCCTCAGGCATGATTGGCGGGCCTTGATTGTGTTGATTCCAGGCTTTTACATTTCTCCCAAAAGGGAACGCGTCAGTATGCGATGCGCTAGAACCGGAGGCAACCGGCTTCTCGAACTGGGCGTCTGTAGTTCTAGCCGTCTTGTGCTCACCCCCCCCCCTTGAGGCGCGGACGCACGTGAACTGTTTTCTTGGAATTTTTTTTGCGAGCGCCGTGCACGTGCAAGCCTGGACGACGCCGGGCGCTCTTCGTGAGGCGCGTGCTCAGGGCGCGGTAAACGGCAGGAGTACCTATGACTCGGGTTTTCTGATGACGCCACACATATTACGATCGGCAACAACAGCTCTGCGGTTAAAAACGCAAGTATTACTTATAAACTTTCGAATTCCGCGATAAAGTCACGTGATATGGGTAGTAGTCTCAGTGTGTTAACTGCAGGTGTGTTAACTGCTGTGACCGAGCAGAACCGGAGATCCCACCACAATCGCCTAGTTATGTTTCTTCTGCAAATGTGTTGCACAGTGCACAAATAACATGTCGTTGCTAACATTGGAAAGAAATAAAGAATGGAAGTGACCACAGACCACAAGTTCTCTTTAAAATCCGTTTGGTTTTCAGTGAGCGCACTTTTCCGGCAAATTACAAAATATTATTTTGCAACCACGTAGGAAATATCGCAGTACACTAGAAGAATCACAGGGAGTGTATGAGCGCAGAGGTATTTCAAAGACGTAGTCGCACCTAGCGCAGTATCACAAGGCGCATCAGGGTAAGACCGCAATTTCTTTATCAACTTTGCAGCAATGGCAACTAAAAACAATACCAAGCAATTCTGGCCTCCTTAAAAAACGAAAGAACGGTAGCTCTGTTCGATGTTTCCGCTTGGATTTCCAGTGCTGTTTGCAGAGGTCTGCGTCTTCTGTGCGTGCATTTTTCGCCTCTGCGCAGTTTCCTTCCTCGTCGTGGTGGTGGCGTTCTCCGGACCTGGCATCCTGTTCTGCTACCTGGTCTCCCTGTTCGCGAAGACGCAGTCCGGAGGATTCACTTTCCTCGTGCTCGTCTACGCCGTGGGAGGTGCGTGCCTCGTTCACTGCTTCCGCAATGGCAGACTCTGGCGGTGCACCTTGCAAGTAGCAATGGTCGATCGTAGCAATGTAGCAATGAACGGTGCAATTACAGCTGCAACTGCAATTGTTATGTGGCCAACAGCAGGGTGGTGCTGGAAACTATATTACCATGGTATATAGCGAGTGCCACTCCGCCATTGTTAAGCTCTGCACGAGGGCACGCATTACCTGAAACGAACGAAGCTATTGTAAGTCTTCCACACCTCTTCTTCGAACAGGCAGTGAATGGGAAATGGTGTGGGAGTACAGCTATGCATGTATGCAATGCGGAAATGGATGTAAAAAGTGTCTGCTTCTACAGACGTTTCCCGGTATCTAGATGCATCGCCTAGGTATCATATTTCCCTTCTGGTCGAAATTTCAAAATTTTTATTTTATGTAATTCAATACACAGTCGCGGGCATAACTTTGAAACTGACAAGAGCCCGGAAAAAGGTAAACAGCAGCCAAATTTGGCGCTGTTCTCTTTTTGATTCCTAATATTGCCGATATTTTTGTACATATTTACTTGTGAAAATCACTTTTTTGCAAAAAAGAAACACTTCTTAATTTGCACAAATAATTAACGAAGTGTGGGGGAAAACAATCGCGCAAACTTTGACCCCAGTGAACTTCCTCTCCTGCCAAAAGCCGGCGACATCCCTCCAGCCTACATCAAAGTATAACCTAGCGTAGGGCCAAACCGCTTTTATATTCCGCTGTGCATGCCCAGCGTCACTTATTTCCTAATAAACGCCAATACAATGCGAAGTGATTAAGTTTTTAAAATAATTGGACGTAGAGTTTATTCACAAGATAGCAAAATTTATTATCACGCTGTGCATGTCAACAACACGGTTGAAGAACAGGAGAAATAAGGCTCACTTCTGATATTTTTTTTTTTTCACTTTCGAACATGTAACTCTACGATGCACTCAATAAGGACGCATCCATTACAGGCCTATGTTGATGAACGGGCTGTCCTGAGCCCCATCATGCCAAAACTTGCTTGAAAATATGAAGCGCAAGCAACGGTCAGACAAAGACGAGTATTAAGGCGAACGCTAACGTGTGTCCCAAGACGCAATATTACAATGCCTTTCGAGAATGCCAAGCGGACGAAAGGCCTCTCAGGCGTTTACGTGGTCATTCATTATTTCTCATTCACAACCAAGAAGTACCTAGTTGTCCTCGTACATCTTTTTTGTAGCCAGGAAGCACTAGGCGCTCCTACAAATAACTAAAATTAATAGTGAAACAAGTTTGTTCTTGGTAGCGAAATGGTTTTTGTAACTGCTTTTTCGCGATCAGTTGCCTAAGCTCTACCTTATCTTTGTATGCAGTTGTACTAACACAATCCTCCTAAAGTGGGAAAAAACATGTGATTTTGTGAGGAGTATCACTACTTTCATCACCTGTACAGCAACTGAACCAGCAGGCCAATACAAAAATATCTCTAAGTTTTCAAAGTGGAAGGATTGCGCCTGACATTGAAATGCAGTGGGTTTTTTTTGGCTGGAAATATCGGATATAGAGCAGAACAAATCCGGTGTTTTTGGTGTCACTTAAGGCGCAAAAAATTGGCGGATACCGAGCATAGGTGGCAGTTGATGCAACCAAAGCTTTTATCGTTCCGTGCCTGGTCGAAATGAAACCGCGTATGGCATATATTAGAGTATTATTCTGCCTGGTGGAGTTTCTGGTTTTGCACAACGGTGAGCGGGGGAAAGTGATTAGAGGAATAGGAGATGCAATGCTGAAACATTCACGTGTCCACCTCCCTGGAGAAGATGCCACCAGCTCCCAGCGCAGAGAACGTTATACACCATGAGCTGGGACCTGGCCGGCCGCTCCTTCGGATGAGAGGAGGCTAGCGTTGAAAGGAGGCTAGCGACCCTGCAGCAGCAGGCCCTGCAAACCTGGGAGAAGAGCCAAATAAAATGATCGAAGGGAAATCGCTCGAAGTTCCAGAAGCGCGCAGAATTAGCGCCCAAGAGGCCCTAACGGGACATTGAACAAACGATGCGGGACGTACGCTACTACAAGTGTACTTCCCGCGACTGCACACGTGTCCGCCCGCTTTGCAGCCTGTTTTAACTAGGCACTAAAGGTACAGGGTTCGCCTCTACCTGCAGGTTGTCTGTTGTTGTTCGCCTACTTCGCCCACAAGATGGACACGCGCGGCAGACTGCAGCCCACATCGGCCTTGGACGTGATCTTCATGCTGGCGCCCCCGTTCAGCTCGTCCGTGGGTCTCGTCAAGCTGCTGCGCCTGGACAAGGAGAACAAGGAGTGCCTGCGCCTGCGCCGCCAAGCTAAGCGCTGGAGAGAGGGCCCCTCCGAGCTGTCTGTCATGTGTGGACCCGATGTTGTCGCACACTTTGGCGCCGTCGACTGCTGCGCCCGTGAGCACACGGCCTGGCTAAATGCCTTCCCTGCTCTTGTGGCCTTGCCGCGAAGATATTAATGGATCGCTCGTGCGCATTTCTCAAGGTCATCACTGAATCTGGAAGCACAATACGCGTTGCGGCAAAGCCCTCTTCTTAGCAGGCGCGTTTTAATCCAATTGCGAGAGCATTAAAGCGCACACATCGCGGAAAATCCAGCATTGGAATTGGCATTGGCGTCTGTAACATCGTACAGCTCCCATACAACGTGTCTTTACCTTTCTATGGCACGAGGCGTTTCACAGCACGTGTTCAAACTCCGCAGTAGCATAAGCTGGCCGTCCAGGCTAGTCAACCGCTGTTGAAGTCAAAAGACGGAAAAATGCAGCCAAGCAAGTAATAAGACAGGCAGCGGAAGCCTCCATGGTCGCCAACTCTATCAATACATGGCGCCAGGAACGAGTAGCGGTAAATGCGTAGGAGACAGACCGAGGCCATTCGAAAGCATAAGGCGCAAACGATCGAAAAGCAGATCGTTTCAAGCGCCGAGAGCATGAAGCCTTTTAAGATTGCGGGACGGAAGCAAGGCGCTTCAGTCGTTCAACTGGGTATTTGCTTTCGCGTTAAGAACCCTTAGGATGTACTTAGATGTCCTCGAACTTTTTAAATATAATGTGGGCACCTTGACATAGTCACTCTCAAATGCATTGCTAAACTGACTATATCATTACGCAGTTTCATTTGCCATGATCGGATATACCGCATTTACTATATACCGCATACCTATACCGCATACCGCATACCTATATACCGGATATACCGCATTAAAGTTACAAACGCCCTGAATTTCCGCTGGCTGTGGACGTCTGGGCTACAAGGAGAGGAGTATGATCACACAAAACCGCTGAAACTGTTTCACGGGAATCAGCTCAACTGAAATGTATGGCTCTACACCGCTCAGAAAGAGAGAGGGGGGTTTAATTTAAAACGATGAGGTCAGCCCCACTAGCCAGAAAGCTTGTTACTTAAAGGGGGGAACAAACTGAGATAAAACAGCAAAAAAAGGAAAGAGGCAGCAGGGATATGCATCGTATATGTATCGTATATACATCGCGATATGAATAGTGATAAACCCGATTTAGAGCAAACTTCAACATTGCTACATAAAACATGATATAACCTGGCAATCGGATTCGTTCGCCGACGACCACTGCAAATGGACCACAAAAGAGCAATTTTAAAAAAGCACCATTCAACCCTGAGTCGACGCGGAAAGTTGACAGAGCTTTTGTCCTAGCACCGCCCCGTCATGATTGCTTATAGGTCCAGGGAATGGACAAAGTGTCAGTCTGGCTTTCCGTCGCACTGCACAAGTTGTTTTGACGCTGCGGCCCCTTCCCTAGCCCACCCCAGGCACCAGCATAATGTGCTCAGCCAAAGAGCCTACGACTCCGCCCGGCCAAGCTTAAACAATAAGCTGCGGGCGTATGCAGCGTTCAGTCACTGCCGGTGTAGCACGCCCTCAGCGGGCTTGGGAAGTCCCCGCAAACGGCGTAAATCGCAACAGTCGCACGAAGGGGCGCGTGCCCTGTCAGAGGATTCTGCCACGTCGACAGAGATAATTTCATCGCAGGTCCAAAACATAGTCCCATGGGTAAAATATTTTCGAGCAATGATTTCACGTCTATTACCGGTTCTTCGGTGGTTGATTAATTGAGGGGTTTAACGCACCTACGCAACGCAGGCGATGGGGGCCGCCGTGGTGGAGGGGTCTGGATTAATTTTGACCACCTGGGGATCTTTAACGTGCGCCGAAATCTCTAACACACGTCCATTTTTGATTTTCGCCTCCATCAGAAAAGCGGCCGCCGCGGCCGGGAATACCCGCGACCTCGTGCTCAATAGAGCAACGCATTTCGGTCAAATGAGGAGAAAAGCCATGACTAAATTCAACCAGTTCACTCGTACAGGAATAGCCAGCCTGGAAACCATGTTGACAATTTGTAAAGTAATTATTGCTTACCAGATGCTTATAATCTGGACTATAAATTATGTGCTCAAGAAATTTTCCGCGCACGCTTGTAATGGGCCTATCATTTTTGGGGTTGCTTTTGGAGCCCCTTTTGTGAATGGGGACCACATTAGCGGTTCTCCAGTCATGAGGCGGTTGACCGGTAGCCAGCGTTATGGTGAACAAGGTAACTTGAAAGTGGGCAATGATTTCAGAACAAGCATGCAAAACATAATTCGTTATGCCATCCGGTCCACCAGCTGAATTAACTTTAACGGTAATTTTTTATTTAGTTTTTCAAAATTTCGTTCGGCCAATTATCTCCATTTACGCTATTCTAAGGATTACAGGTGTAACTTTCGCAAACTGCACGATTGAGGAAATGCCACGTGGTATATGTTTTGTCATTTTCCATAATTTTTTAATATATTTCTTATTTCTTAGTTTTACACACTTTGTTCTACAATTATCTCCATTTGCGCTAATCTAACGATTTCAGGTGGAACTTTCAGGAAATCTGCATTATTGTGGAAATGCCATGCGCTATACGTTTTGTCATTTTCCGTTATTTTGTAATATTTGTCTTTTTTTAGTTTTTAACACGAAAGTGTTTTATTCCCGGATACACAAAGATTTCACTGACGTCATATCCGTCGCGGAAATGACGCCAGTACAACGAAGCAATCGGCCTGTAAAGGGTGCACCCCTGCACACAGGGTCTTCTTGCGGGGAAGCAACCTTTGCGTTCTACTTCGGGTTGTTCGTTTTGGGGTTTTATATTTTAGCACGAGAGTGTTTTATGCCGCGATACACCAAGATTTCACTGAAGCCATATCTGTCACGGAAATGACGCCAGTACACGTTTGCCGAAGCGACCCGCCAGGAGGACGTCGCTAGCCAAGCACAACCACAAGACAGCCGCCGACCCGCAAACCGTGCTGAGCTGCAGATTTCGCTGCACATTTCACTTTCGTGTTTTACAGATTCATATTAAAATTTCGTCTGACCAATTATCTCCATTTACGTTATTATACCGATTACATTTGGAACTTTCGCGAAATCTTCATTATTCTGGAAATGCAGGACGTTACACGGTTCGCAATTTTTCGTACATATTTTATGTTTTTTCTTATTTTTGCTTTTCAAAATTTCGCCCGACCACTTCTTTATTCAGGCTGTTGTAACGATGACAGGTGGAACTTTCGCGAAATCTGCATCATTGTGGAAATGCCATGCGGTATACGTTTATCCATTTTCCGTAATTTTGGATATTTTTCTCTTTTTTTAGTTTTTCTAAATTTCGTCCAACCAATTATCTGCATTTACGTTATTATAACGATCTTATTTGAAACTTTCGCGAAATCTGCACTACTGTGGAGATGCAGGTCGTTCCACGGTTCGCCAATTTCCGTAATTATTTTATATTTTTGTTATTTTTTTTTCGAAATTTCGTTCGATCATGTTATCTCCACTTACGCTATTGTAAGGATTACAGGTGGAACTTTCGCGAAATCTGCAATAATGTGGAAATTCCATGTTGTAAACATTTTGCCATTTTACGTAATTCTTAATATTTTTCTGATTTTTTGTTTTTTTCAAAATTTCGTCCGACTGATTATCTCTATTTACAATATTACGATGATCACATTCCGAGCTTTCGCGAAATCTGTAGTGTTAAAAGTAGGACGATGCACCCCCATTTGGGAACTAAACTCTTCAGTTAGCGGTTGAAACCCCCACGGGCGCAAGCTAATGCAAGTGGGTATTATTGGGTCACGGGAGCACACCTCACAAGTGGACGCTATTGTAAATTGCCAGGATGAGGCCATCTGCCTGCGCATATTGATGGGGCTGCTTTGGCCCAAGCAGTGATGATCTATCTGTTTTGCCTCATCCCCACTTGTACATGAAAACTAATATGTCCACCGTTCTTCCCGTCATCCCGCGTAGACGCCAACGACACATCGTGGAGTCCGGTGAGCGCGCTCATGTTCAACGTCAACGGCGTGGGCTACGAGGTCCTGGTAATGCTGATAGAAGCCGTGGTCTTCTTCGGCCTGCTTGTCTACTGGGAGTCGGGACACAACTGCCCCGTCAACAGACGAGGTCTGGCCCCTCCGGAAGTGGACGATGCGCGGCTGGATGACGACGTGCGCCGCGAGCGCCAGCAGGTGGCCAGGCTGCGCAAGAACAAGCGCCTCCACGAGCGCGCCCTTGTCGTCGACGACCTGCACTTGCGGTGCGTGCAGCCGACCATTCATTTGGATCTTGCCACGAGCTACCCAGTAGCTTCAACGCTGCTCTCTGAGACACTAGTTTTTGCGTTCGACAAAAGCGTTGCTCGAAGCTGTACGTCGCGAAACTTCTCCGAAAGTGTAGGTAGCCAACATCTCCTTTAAACGACTTGGCACCAATGTGTCGCAGGCCATTCGGATGTGTGTGAGTCAACGGAAACTACACAGCTCAAGTAAGCTGAAAGGCGCGAGTGTTACTGCGAAACGACCAGTGGCGTTTGCCCTTTTATATCCGCGCCGGTGTGGGTGGGGGGGAAGGAAGTGAGTTATTTAGACTGTCTTACCCACGTGGTCATACAGCTGTTCACCTCATAAAACATGTTCCGATGCCGCCAAAAGCGGCATTTCGTACAGAAGGTAGCCGGCGTATAGAAAGTCTTTACAAACGAACCCCGGACAAGTGCACTAGCTCAACAATGCGAACAACGAACGACTTTGCTGTTTCACAAATCTGGAAAGAGTTTTGCGCTTCAAACACGAGTTCCAATTAACACCAATAACACGAATTAAAAAACACTAACCCCAATTAACAGAGAAAACTGGTCGGTGTCAGTTTTTAATTGGTGTCATGCGTTTCCCCGATCAGACTGGATTCCGTCCAGCTCTTGATTTTATCCACTTACGCCGTGCGTACGGCCAACCAGCCATCACTCAGATGCGCCACTACGTCTCCCTAACCAGCCAAGTTGCCGCCTTCAGAGGTACACTGAACTTCAATATGAAGTGCGTGGATTTATTCCGTGGTCCTTGTGTCTCAACAGACCTGTGGCTACAAGCTTCGGGAACAGCGTTGTTTTCAAAGCGGAGCGTTTACTTCCTCAAGCCAGGATATTGGACTGTAGGCAACGAGTACAAACGCTCGAGAACGATGCGTTTGTGGCCCGTCGGCGACTAGAGCACCAGTTTCCGGAAATGTTCGCAAATATTCAGCCGCACGCCACCTTCAAGGTGAAACTGCAATCATGAGTGAAGCTTAAGCGCAAACTGACACAGGGACGAGAAATTGAAACGACACCGACGCTTTCTATCAACTGAAAGATTTATTAAAATCGAAAGCACATATATACCATGCCAATACCCAACAATCAGGCACGTGCGACCGTCGCACATGCGTACGGCCGTACATGAGCATATGAGCGCCCCCTTTCCTTCTTCTCTTCTTTTTTGCTTTCTTTTTTTCTAACCCCTCTCCTTAATTAAGAAGTAACACTTTTTTATCTAGAATGCTCAGTGACGGGTCACTTATACAACCCGAGCCCCTAATCCGGATATGGAAGGCTTCAGCAATTTCCCTGGTAGCACGGTCCCTGTGTTTAAAAAGCACTTGTGCGTCTGTGAAGCATGGCTTACAGCCGCACTCCGCACAGTGCAGCGCCAGGTGTGTGTATTGCCTTCCTTTCAAGGAGGAGAGGGAGAGACGAAGAACTTTATTCTGGAACCGTTGGGTCAACGACGAGTGGTGACCCAGGGCTGCTCGTTCAGCGAGTCCCTGCTGGACCCGCGGATCCGAGCTGCCTAACGCCGCCATCCAGTGCTCCACACAAGAGATGAGAGGGGGTGAGCTTTGAGGGCACTGCCAAATGATATGAGCAACTGTTTCGTGGGCTCCACAATGGGGGCATTGGGGACACGGAAATACATACGGATAAATTGCGTGTAGTCTGGCGCGACAGGGGAGGGTGTTGGTTTGGAGAAGGCGCCAGTACCGTTTCTCGGTGACAGAGAGTGACCAATGGGTGGAGGGTAGCGACGGCGAGAGAGGCGGTAGTGGCAGGTAATTTCCTGGAAAGTCAGAAGGCTGTCGCGAGTTGATTGGGCTCCATGGGAAGGGGTGCGACCTGGCCCAGCTCGGTGGGTTAGCTCTCGAGCTGCAAGGTTAGCCGCTTCGTTTCCTTCCAGCCCCGCATGGGCGGGAGTCCAAATCAACTCCGCGTGGGAAGTGGGAGGATTTTGAAGGAGAATTTTGAGAGACTGCGGAGAAATAATCCCCCAGGTGAAATTATCCCCCGGGTGAAATTATCCCCCGGGCGAAATTTCGAATGGCCGTTTTCGAATCGGAGATAAGAATTGTTGGGGTAGGCCGATGAGTGAGCGCTAGCGCAATAGCCGCCTCTTCCGCAGTGGCAGGGGAGCGCGTTCGGATAGTGAGTGAGTGGTAAGAGGTTGCTTTTGGATCAAAGATGGCGGTGACTGCGTACGCGTTGTGGCAGGTATAACTAGTGGCGTCCACATGGGTGGTGGACTGGCCCATGGGGCATTCGTGGGGCTAGGACGCGTGCGCGATGTTCACGGCGTTTAATATTGTGCTGCGGGTGCATATTGCGGGGCATCGGCCGCACAAGCAGGACATTGTGCAAGTCGGAAGGAATGTATACTCTGGGGTCAGTAACAATCGGTGCCTGAAGCCCGAGCGACTCTAGGATGTATCTGCCAGTAGAAGTGGTAGAAAGGCGGAAAAGTTGACTGACAGAATGGGCTTCTATGAACTCTTCAGCTGTATTGTAAACGCCTAGGCGTTCCAATTTGGCAGTGGAAGTACTTTGAGGGAGTAAAAGCGCCTTTTTGTATATTTCTCGTATGAGGCAGTTGATTTTAGACAGCTCCGTTTTACTTGGGTTAAGGCACGGGAGTGCGTATGTCAGCGACTGAGCACGAATGCTTGAACCAGCCGGAGGCGCTCAAATTCCATCATTCCTTTGTTTCGAGCAGTTATGCGACGGATGAGGCCAATAGTTTGGTTGACATGTGCGGTGAGTTTAGATATATATCGCGTATTGGCTCTGTTGCGTTGTTCAAGTCACCGACGTATCATGCTCCCTTAAGCGTACATTGCGACAGCGGCCAGCCTGGCCGACGTACACCCGGCCACAGGACACAGGAATGCAGTACACAACATTGGTCATACACCGAACAAACTGGAGTCTGTGTTTAATCAAACAACCACGTGTGGAAACACTGTCTCGGGAATCAAGCCTGTTGCTCACCATGCTGCTTAATCTACCTAGCCTATTCCTGGCAGAGAAAACCACCTTAACCCCGAATCTGTCAGCCGTCTTCTTAAGGTGAGGCGACAGCGCATGTACAGTGGTGAGCTCACTTAGGGTGAACACGGGAGCGCGTGGCCGTCGGTATTATCAGAGCAGCCTACCGGGTGATGCGCGAAGCAGCACACATGCGCTGTGTGTCGAGCGAGGCTATGCTTTCAGCGCGCGCATCGCGTCATCAGGGCGTCTGAGCGTCGTCTGCTAACTTCATCTTGCGTGTAGCGGTGGAGCAATCGGCCGCTGTATAGATAACTATAAGCTGGAATGCGCGTAAAAATGTTTCTGGGTCAGCGGTTACTCGTTCATTAGCTTGTATGCAATGCAATCGGTTCGTCACATCGCTATAGTACACTCGCTAGCTTGCTTCAAGCAGGCTCCATTAAAAGATGATGCATATGTTATTAGCACTTTATTAGATGCGGAGCGTCTTATGCTCGGGGGTGTGTCCCACGGCGTCGGCGGTGGTCTGGCGTCCGCACACCACCGTTTCTTGGCCAATCTTCCACGTCTTATGCTCGGGGGTATGTCCCGCGGCGTCGGCGGTGGTCTGGCGTCCGCACACCACCGTTTCTTGGCCAAGCCCCCACGTGGGTACGTGCCATAGAAGAGGAACAACAACAAGAACAACAAGAACAACTCCGGTTGTGCTTGCGCTTGACTCCGTGATTCTTCAGATGAAGTAGGATGGAAGCAACAGCCCCGTCAGTGAGTGTGCTGGCGCAATTAAGCGAGAGCATCAGCGCAAACACTAACAGCAACGTTGGTTCCACGGGTTGGAACGAGATCCACTGACTGTGCACTTCAGCGACCATAAGGCCGTCATTCTCAAAGTAAGAAGACGTGCAAACCTAAATAAAGACCTTTAGATACCACTTCAATCTCGTCTCACTCGCGTATATACGCATGCAATAAGGAAAAGTACACCCATCTCCCCGAAGGGAACCATGAGTAGGATATATGAGCATTACGGGGTTCACTACATTTCCACCAAATTTGGCTAACCAACATAACGGAAACGCAAATGGAACCACCATGACGCTCCGCATCCTACTCATCGTTTCCTTCGGGGAGATGTGGTGTAAATTTTTTCATAAGTGGTTGCCACTGAAACCAAAGGAGCACATGCGCACAATGTTTATCAGCAATAAATTAAGAGCTTAAAGTTTGCTCGGGCGCTACAACCTCGATTCAGTTTACGGTGGAAAAGCACCTTTGTGATTTTTATTAGGCATGTTCATACAAGGATCGCGGGTTCGAGGACGAGCAGTCGCTCCGATGACGTAATGCACGCGCTGAAAGGAAATTGTAGCTCGACATGCACAGCGCATGCCTGATGCTTCGCGCAGCCCGCGGTAGGCTGCTCTGATAGCACCGGCGGCCACGCGCTCCCGTGTTACCCTAAGCGAGCTCAACACTGTACAGGCGGGAACTTAATTTTGCAGTCCACGCGAGCGCGTGGCAAAAAACACCGATGCGCGCTCTGGAGGCCCGGCACCTGTTGTCGAGGCCGGCGCGGCGCGCATGCGCGTCCTGTTTTACTCGCAGGCACGCCGAATTTCTCGCTTCCTGCAGCGGGGCTGCCTTGGTACTCAAGCACCACAGAGCGACGCCTTTGTAGCATTCATTTCATCCCGACGGTACATTTGGGGCCTAATAGGACGATTACGCCGGCTTTGGAGCAAGTGCTCCTCGCGTCCTGATAAACACTTGTAAGGAATGTTTTGCTTGTTTTGTGCTTTATCGTTTATAGACGATGAACTGGCGGCTTGTGCACGACGCCCCCGAATGAAGCGTGTACAACGCACAGTCACATCGGTGCCGCGCCGGCAACGAAATGCCAGCTATATGAATAGCGAACCCTTATTCACCTTGTTTATTTTGTAATTTTGCCACTGAACATATATTTCAGCTCGCTCTTCCGCTGCCCATAAGAAGGCGATTTGCAAGTTCTATAAAGAAGTCCTCTTTTTTTATTTTAAAGTCTACTTTCCTTACTTAAAAATGATTGAAAGACATACCCATATAAATTATCTGTTCGTTAGTGCTGCGCGTCGCATTCGTAAAAATGGCACCTCGGGTTCCCATTGAACGCCGTAAAATAATTCACTACTTTTGAGGAACCGTCTTTCAAGGCGACATTTGCCGGCTTAGTAATAGGACAAGAGATGCTGTTAGCCGAGGAATTCATGCCTACGGGGATGAATTGCTCCAATGCCGGAGCAATTCTTCAAGGTCGGCTTACACTGATTGATTATGAGGTTTTAACGCGCCGACGCTACAGACGCGATTAGGCGCGCCGTAGTTGAAAGCTCCGGATTAATTTTGATTACCTGGGGTTGTTTAACATGTGCCTAAATCCCGATCACACTTGAGCATTTTCGCTTTTCGCCGCCATCACAAAAGGACCAACTTGCACATGGCCAGCTGTGCGGAAGGACAAAGTCAACAATGAAACAGGAGGACAAGCTTATTGTTTTTCAGTGGTTGAGCACCCGTTTATTAGTCACAAGAACATTCAAAAGGCCCTAAGCAGCTATTATATTACGGTGAGAAATAGCGAATAATGTTATGGCGTTCTTCGATGGGAATTCCCGAGGTGCCATTTTTACGAATGAATCGCGGAGAACGAACAGACAATTTATATGGGTATGTCTCTCAATCATTTTTTAATAAGGAAGTAGACTTTAAAATAAAAAAGAGGATGTCTTTTATAGAACTTGCAACTCGCCTTCTTTATAGGAAGCGGAGAGAGAGCTGAAATATATGTTTAGTGGCCAAATTACAAAATAAACAAGGTGAATACAGGTTCGCTATTCATATAACTGGCATTTCGTTGTCGGCGCGGCACCGTGTGGTTGTGCTTTGTACACGCTTCATTCGGGGACGTCGTTCGCAAGCCGACCAGTCTCATCATCTATAAACGATAAAGCACAAAACAAGCAAAACATTCCTTGCAAGTGTTTATCAGGACGCGAGGAGCATTTGCACCAAAGCCGGCGCAATCGTCATATTAGGCCCCAAACGTGCCATCGGGATGAAATGAATGCTACAAAGGCGTCCCTCATGTGGTGCTTGAGTGACCAAGGCAGCCCTGCTGTAGGAAGCGAGAAATTCGGCGTGCCTGCGAGTAAAACAGGACGCGCATGCAGCGCCGCGCCGGTCTCGACAACAGGCGCCGGGCCTCCACAGCGCGCATCGGTGCCGTTTGCCACGCGCTCGCGTGGTCTGCAAAATTAAGTCCCCGCCTGTACATAAGGTATGACCGCCACTTTTTAGATGCAAAGCATCTCTTGCTCGGGGCTATGTCCATCGGCATCCGTCCGCACCTCTCCCCCTCTCCCCACCAGCTGTGCGATAACGCCGCTCTCCTCCTCTCCCTCTCTCCACGCCAGCTGTGCGATAGCGCGCACGCTGCCCTCCTCTCCGCGCGCCACTCCCTCAGTTGCTGCTTGCCCGATGAACTGAAGGGACGCCAACAATTCTGTCAGCGAACTGGCTGGCACACCTCCAACCAGCGCCAGCCAGCTCACTCCCAGAACCGCGAGCACCTCTGAAGACAAGGCTGCGTAGAGGAGAGCTCGAGATGCAGAACGCAAACGTCGACGCCGAGCAGCGGATCCATATGGCGTTCGGCAACGCGACGCCGCTTCGAAACGTCGACGTCGAGCAGCGGATGCCAAACTTCGAGAAAGTGAAGCCGCTTCGAAACGACAGCAGTC
Source organism: Haemaphysalis longicornis (assembly GCA_013339765.2). Taxonomy (NCBI): domain Eukaryota; kingdom Metazoa; phylum Arthropoda; class Arachnida; order Ixodida; family Ixodidae; genus Haemaphysalis; species Haemaphysalis longicornis. The sequence goes on along the minus strand of CM023449.1, from coordinate 135,958,902 downwards.
GAGCAGCGGATCCCACACTGCGAGAAAGCGAAGCCGCTTCGGCACGCCAACGTCGCCAAGCGGATCCGGATGCCGCTCGTCAACGCATGCTTTGCATCACCACATAGTTCCCTTCGGGGAGATGGTGTCATATTTTTACATCAATTGCTCCGGCCGAACACGCAAAAGCAACACCGCCACGAAAATAGACTGTGCCAATGCGAAAATAACAGAAAAAGAGAATTGGATCTTCCCGGCTTTATTTTAAATCCCTGACAATTAAAACCCCGGAGCACAAACTAAATCGCAATCACGGCAACTTCCCACACGTGTACGCACGTTGCCTACGTCACATCATGAGGCCAACATAAGAAAATCACTTTCGCCCCTCAGCTCATTCGGAACAAAGCTCCCGTACAGGAGCCGAAGCGTCTTTTTTCGTTATTATAAACACTCGTGATCGGTGTCAGTGTTTAATTTGTGTCATGCGGTTCCCCTACCAGACGGGCTTCCGTCCAACTCTTGATTTCATACAAACGCTAACCAATAACGTTCGTCTTTGCGAAGTTTTGAAGCTTTGTCGCCGTTTTCTCAATTGCGTGCGCTGGTAGAAAAAGTATGGTGAGTCGACTCAAGCGCGCAAACAACCCCACCGAATCTACAGGGCACCGGTGACGAAGGGGGTGGCCGTCTGATGTGCGGCTTTCGCCGAACAGAGCGGTAAGAATGAGTCAGAGCCTTGAACAAACCAACCACAGAAGGACCTATATTTGAGCAGGCAAAACACTGTACAAGCATGAGGACATGTAACGTTAACGAGACGTAACTTGGAACGAATACCAATGCGGGAAACAGTTCAAATACAAAATGCACAATAAGAAGCTCTATCAGTGAATATCACGAGGTAGAACAGTTAACTAAAAGAACAACAGCATATGAGAGACAAAGTCCCAGCATATTCACCGACCGGGCCGGACGATGCACCGCTGTCGGAGGCGATTCAGCTACTTGTGAAGCGTGGCTTCGTCGCAGGCCAGGCCGTCCGAGACGATCAGGGTGATTCGAGGCCCGGGAGTACGTTGGAGACCTCCAGGGCGCGGGTCGCCGATGGTGTGATGCACAAACTGGCAGGCGCCGTTGTCACATCACGACTTCCAAACGTAGCTGGTTTGCTCAGGCGCGGCTTCTCTTTCGAAAGCAAAGCTTTTAAGTGCGAATGCACTTTATAAGCGACCCCAAACCTTCCACCGCCGGCGGCGGCGGCGGCGGCGTCCGCAGTCCTCCTCTCCCTCGCAACGGCGTGGAGCGGAGAGGAGCGTCGGTAGCAACGGCGCAGTGACGTCACTCACCACGTGGACGACACGCCCCTCACCACTCCTCGCGGCGCGACGGCGTGCGCGCGCGCGTCCCTCTCCCTTCCTCCCCGCCGCCGTGACGTCACACACTCCACCCCTCTCCCCGGCAGCTGCCGTGCGCCGCTGCGTGTCACTTTCCCTCCTCGCGCCGTGACGTCACGCACCCGCACCTCCTCTCCCCTCGCTCGGCTGCAGCTGCCGTGCGCCGCTGCGCGCGTCCCTCTCCCCTAGCGCTCGCCTCCTCTCTCAGCCACCTGGCTCGGTGCGCTCGGCGCGGCGTGCCCCCCTATATATGCAGCGATAAACTGCCAGACCTCCGTGGGTCGGCTCGCGCGCGCTCTCTCGCTAGTCTCCTGTCTCGCTCTGCTCCAGTTTAGACCGTTCGCTGGCTGGGCGCCTCTCAAGGCGATGTCAGAATTACTACGCCGTGTACTCTCGGCGCAAGAAATGCATTCGCACTTCCTCACGATTCCCTTCGGGGAGGTGGGGGCAAATTTTTTACTCTACCCCTCAAGGGTTCTTTCGCGACCGCTGGTGTCAACAGAAAACTCCAGCGAACAAATAAAATAATTCACTGGCACCGCCGGGAATCGAACCTGGAACTAATAGACTAACAAGGCGAGAGCCCGTTGTCTTACCGATTTAGCTACCAGCCCACGCGAACACGGGGAAGACAGGTGGTGTACTCACAAAGCACATCTACAGGTTTACCCCCTGCGTTCTCGTTGAATGCCAAGTGAAAGCGTCACGCGAACACTCACGCCCGTCTAGCGGCCCGGTGCGCACCTTGCTCATGTGCTAAGAGTTACAAAAATTAAAGGAAGCTCACACCAATTCATGGCATCTCACTTCTAGTACGCCAAAGTGCTAAAGCCTGTGGCCTCCAGTGTTCGCGTAAAAAATCACAGTTCCTTGTCGTCCGCCCTCACGCCAAATCAAGGAATACATTAAATACTCCTTGATGGCCAGGCCATGTCTCCAAGCAACAGCATCAAGATCCTGGGTCAACATCTCAAGGCTAACACCAAGAGTGACGTCTCCTTGCAGCGCCTAAAAAAACAGCATTAATCAAATCATACACATGATCAGGCGAATTGCCACCAAGAAGCGAGGCCTAAAGGAATCCGGTACCTTTCGATTAATTGAAGCTTTTGTTCTCTCAAGAGTCACTTACGTACAACCCCTGTCTTCTTCTTGACAAGGAAGACATAGAGACGCTTTATATAATGATTAGAAAGGCGATCGAGCAGGCCATTGGCCTTCTCATGAGTGTGTCCACACAGAGGCTGCTTAGCACGGGGCTCCACAACACGGTGGAAGAGCTGACAGAAGGCCATCTTTCTAACCAGAAGGTCCGACTCAGAACTGCGGTGGGTAACCGCATGCTTCACCACATTGGCTTGGCAGCCCAGAATGTCACTCCGCTTGACGAACTCCCAGACTCTTGGCGACTAAAACTAAAGATGCTCCCTTTGCTTAGAAATATGAACCCCTCACATGACGAGGGTCACCGAAAAGCACGGGCTCAAGCGCTAAACACCACCCTCGGTGACGATCATGCAGTTATCTACACAGACGCCTCCAAACATCGAGGGAAGCAATACGCCATCATCGTGGCTACCTCCAGAACCAACCTCCTTCTTAAGTGTACCTCGATAGGACCCAAGAAATGACAGCAGCAGAAGAGGCAGCCATCACCTTGGCTCTCACTCAACCAGGGGTTCGGAGGGTAGTCACCGATTGCCAGCAAGCCCACTGGAATTACCAGTCGGGTTGGGTGTCCTGACCTGCACTGCGCGTGCTAAAAAAACACTTCCCAAACGGTTCCATTCAGCTCATCTGGACACCCCCTCATGCTTCAATGAAGGGAAACAAATATGCCCACCCAACAAGCCTGCGCTTTTACCTCCCGTGCTATGGTGCTGCACGAGGACAGTCACCCGCTTGTCACGTTCAGGGAGATAACCCAGCATTATCGCCTTCTGAGACGGACCGTATCTTCGCCTTACCCTGACCTTTCGAGAGAACAACAAACTACCCTACGGCTCATATAATACGGGCTCCTTCCCACAGCCTACGCGTCTTCACTTAATGCATCCGAATCGCTACGACGCTGAATGTAAATTTTGCTCAGAAGTAGGAACACTCCGCCCCGTCATCGGGGTGTGCGACTTTAGCCCTGAGCACCCTCCTCTCTTTCCGTCAACTACCCAACAAGAGCAATGGGAGATGCTGCTGTCCAGGCCCTCTCTACCTACCCAGCTTCAGCGGATGGATAGAACACAGGCCGCGCGGACTGCATATGGGCCCCACAGAAGAATTAATCACTCCTCAGGGCTGCACTCTGGGCTATTCAGAAATCTGAACAGACGTATTTCTTCCTCCTCTTCCTCCTTCTCTGCCGCAAATCTCCTCACCTCCGTCCGCGGCGCAGAGACGGAGAAATCAGATCGTCTAACACCGGGTTGAAGCTTACTTTAATTTTATAAAAAAAGTTTCCACTCTTGTGCTACACCAATACAACTCAACCAAACACCGTTCACGCATCATGCATCGATTAACCATAGCAAGAATATCTCTTTGAAGAAATAAATGGTATGGTTAGGTGCATTTGACTTCTCTCTGGTTTTACTATTTGTAGAGCGATGTGAGTGAATTTAAGTGCCGTCGCATGGGTAATCGTTATGGGTGCCATTTACAGCTTGCTTTCCAACCACATTCACGGGGTAGATTGGCGCGATTTTTATAACCGCGCCGGCGCGGAGAGAAGGGCACAACACACAACGCGCCCGCCGCCGTCGAGCGCAAAACTTCCCTCTTTCTCCCTTCTGGAATCATCGGTGCGCCTTAGCACTGGCGAAGCTACGCTCGCCCCCTCGTAAGCGATTAAAGTTTCGGCGAAAGCTGAGCGGCGGAGGTTTTATTTTTGTTATTTTCTTGCCGGCGAGCCGGCTAGGGGGTGGAGTTACCGCCGCCTCGTTCGAAGGAGTTCCAGGGTAGTTTTCCAGGGGCAAATAGATAAGAAATTCAATGAATCGGGCTACTGGGTAACCAGAATTAGGTGCTGTGCAATAATATGAAAAAGGTATACGATACTTTTAAACGCCGTACGCTCGAGTGTGTGACAAGCTTACTGAAACCTTTTAGGTGGACCTAATTCATCACTCAGCTCATCATACGACACGTAGCGCACTGCACCGGCATATTGGGGGCAGCACCGCCGCTACAAGACATTTTAAAATACATTTTATATTGTGAATTGTGGCAGGTAAGGATGTCAGAGAATTCCGTGGTGCCAAGGGGCGCATCAAAGATTCCTCTTTTACGAACTGCGAACCTAAAGGGACCCTGTAACACCGTCGATAAAAGCTTTCCTTTTTTTTCCTTTTGTACCTGGAAGCACCTGCGAAAAGTACACTTATCATAGCCTGTAGAGCGCGACACTACATGACCTTTTTACGGCAGCAAAAACGTGCTCGAGTTTCTGCTTGGCTTTAAAGTAGAATTATTTTCGTTAAAGTAGCTATCGAATGCTTTCACCCCTCTAACCGAAAAGAAGCCAGTCAATCGCCGCGACATAACTCCAGTGACATCACTCGTGCCCATAAGGAATGCCCTGAAGCAATGGAGTGTTTGGGCTTGTTGGCTCGTACTTCATACAAAAACAGCGCTCCAAAGGGCGCTACACACACACAGCGCTGACTACCAAACAGAGTGTTTGCCTCTCGGCAATTTAAACGAAAAGGTTACACCAAGATAAGGGCGGAAAGAAGACAGAAAGATGAAAGATTGCAAAAAAAAATTACACCATCTTCCAACGTAGGAACCCCGAGGGGATGCAAAGCCGTGCAATTTTGATCAGCTACTCGCCGCTGGCGTTTCAAAGCAGCTTCTCGTTCTCGAAGAGAGGAATCTGCTTCTCGACGCTGCCGTTTATGTTCGGCGTCGCGAGGTCTCCTCTGTGCAGCCTTGTCTTCGGATGTGCTCGCAGTTCTGACAGTGTGCTGGCTGGCGCTAGTTGAAGGTGTGCCAGCCAGTTCGCTGACGGAATCGTTGGCGTCCATTTCCAGTCATCGGACGGCGCAGTACCGAAGAAGCAACTTAGCGGAACGCGGACCGGGTTTATTTGCAGAGCAGAGGCAGTGTAGAGGAGGAGCAGTGCGCATGCGCGTGATTGGACACCTGGTTGGAGAGGAGACGAGCAGCGCGCGCTAGCGCACAGGTGGTGTGGAGCGGTGGAGGGGAGAGAGTGGTGTTATCACAGGTGGTGTTGAGAGGAGGAGCGGTGCGGACACCGGACGACGGAGGGTCGACTAAGAGATGCTTTGCATCTAAAACGTTAAAAGTATAGACAAAAAACAGCATCTTTGCGTTACCATAGTACTAGTTCGATCATTTCGCTTAGTCCTCGTCCTGCAAGTGCACTCCTAAATTTGAGCAGTGTAAAGTGATAAAGCACTACGGAAATCAGCGCACGTGTGAGCTGCTGGAAGCATACACGATTTATAAGAGTACCACTGATTGCGTAAGCACCACTTCGGTTGCCTTGTCTCCAAACGAGATAGCGTTTATTGAGGACTAAGCGAAATGATCGCACTAGTAATATGATAACGCAAAGATGCTAATTCTTGTCTATACTTTTAACTTTATTGTAATCTTTCATGTTTCTGTATTCTTTCCGCCCTTATCTTGGTGTAACCTTTTCGTTTAAATTGCCGAGAGGCAAATAAACACTTTCTTGGTAGTCAGCGCTATGTGTGTGTAGCCTCCTCCTCTGTGTGCCGTCTTGAGCGCTGTATCTTTTTGAGGAATGCCCTCACCGCGAAACTGAGAAAAATCTTTTGAGCAAGTTTGTACAGTTATCTGCCAGGCACAGAAGCTTAATATTTGGCTGTGGTAGTGGATGACCCCCTAATGTAAGTACTCGATGCGATTAGTTCCTTTGTTCCTGACGTCCCCACTGCCCGACGGCTGTACAGGTACGGGTCCCTGCACGCCGTGCGCGGCCTCTCGTTCTCCGTGAAGCAGTACGAGTGCCTCGGCCTGCTGGGAGTGAACGGCGCGGGCAAGACGAGCACCTTCCAGATGCTCACCGGCCTGCTGGCGCCCACGAGCGGAGACGCCTACATGGAGGACCTCGTGCTCTCCAAAGACAAGCGAAAGGTGGGAAGGAAGTCTGCGTGTGGTGTCGCGTCGGTAACGGCCCCGAAGGGCGAAGCAGGAGGCGTACGCTCGAGTGAAAGAGTCAAGTCAAAAAAGGATCATTTATTCAGTGACGTCATATATATACCCTGGGGTATAGCCCCCTGGTGGTAGAATCACTTCACATCAACCGAAACCGAAACCCCCAGACACTACACTACGTTACTGCCATGCGCACCAACGTTTCGGGGACACCACCTGATGAAGCTTTCAGGATGTGCTCAACATTCACGGACACTCTAATGAGTTATTTCACAAGCAAGGTTTTCGATGCAGCGCAGAAAAGATTGATGCGTATTTTATAAACACAAGCAAAATTGGCATTTTTACAGTCTATAAATACGGGTTAAAGAGACAAGGTGAGCCAAACCGTACAGTCACGGAGAAATAAAAACCGCGTCCCCGAGTTTTTGTTGCACACTGGTGCAGGAACTGGGGGAATAAACGTGTACAGCTTCACCGTAAGAAGTAGTGGTATCCATACAGGGAAAAGGTTTATAATTTGAGCTTTTTTGTACACACCGAATGTACTAGAACCCGCCTGAATATAAAGTGCCAGTAGTGACATCTGTTTCATCAACCCGGTCTGTTCCGGCGCTGGTCCACGACGGAGGGAAGTAACAGCTTGAGCAAAGCGATTTGCAATAGCCTGTGTCTTGCGATTGCAACAACCCGCAGTTCATGCGGTGCCCGTAGGGACCACTTTTTGGAGATCCGTACACTGAGCCTCACTTTTGTGACATTTCGCAGAACTGTATAATCGTTTCGGGAGTTTCATCAAGAAAACGATGAGGAATGGCGGTTTGCGTCCGAGGTCATTTAAAGATTGTTCTATTTATAGAAATATTCGTGCGGTGTTGTGTGTTGCAAGAAAGTACTGTGCCAGTTCGGGTACCGAGCTTTCTTGTACCACTAGGTGCGGTTAGGTTCGACTATCTGGGTAGGACGTACAAGGAACAGCCACAAAAGCGATCCACCAACCAGTAACGTTATCACCCAAAAAACGAATGCTTGCGCGTGTTTGCAGTGGCAGTCGAGACTCGGGTATTGCATGCAGTACGGCGGGCTCATCGATAATTTGACGGCCTTCGAGTATCTGGTGCTCTTCGCCAGACTTCGCGGCGTGCCCTCCAAGGATTTGGAGGACCTCGCCGAAAGCTTTATCTATATCGTCGGCCTTGAGGAGGGCGCCCATAAGCTGTCCGGCACTTACAGGTGAGAACAAATTCCCTCTATTTTTATTAAGGCTGCAATCCGGACGAGTTGCTTTAAATAGACTCAGCGCAAAAAGAACACAACAAGGACACAAGAACACAACAAGGACAAGAAAAGGACACACGGAGCGCTGACTCGGTACTGGATGTTAATAACACGGAAAGCGTTTAACAAATCCTTCTACGACGATCGATTCTGCCCCAGGAAAACTTGGACAACCAGTAACCAGTTACTGGGCCGGAAAACACAACTGTCGATCGATGTAAAAATTTGTAACACTTCCACAATCTTGTCACTCCGTGCATGACTTTAGTAACCACTTTTCGAAACCTCCAAATCGGTCACAGGTTTTCCCCAGTGCAGCGCTGCGTTCCTTGAATAGCAACGTCACTTCGGCATACTTTCCTCCCTTGACTTGCGCTGACTTGCATGACATAATATTTAGTTTCAAGCGTAAAAAAGCACCAGGAATAGACGGTGTTAGCGTGATTGAACTTCAGAGAAACTTCGGCGTATTATGCGACGTATTAATCTTTATGCTCAATTCTTTTGTGGAACATGGTTTCATCCATGATGAGCTTAAGACCGCTCTGGACAAGCCGCCCCATAAAGGAGGAAGCTTTAAAACGATTGAGAATTACAGACCGCTATCTATCCTACCTTGTATCGCACAAATCTTAGAAAAGCATCTTTTTCGTACAATGAGTCTTTTTCTCGAAAATAATTACCTTCTTTCAGATTCTCAGTTTGGATTTAGGGCAGGAAAGAGTACTACAACGCTTTTAGAAGAGTTCTGTGATCATATTTATTCCGCCTTCGATAATAATGAGGTCTCTTGCGCTCTTTTCCTGGATGCCAGCGAAGCATTTGACTCTGTTTCTCGTTCATTATTGCTTCAAAAGCTTGAACTTGTAGGTTTTCGGGGTCCTTTTCTTAAACTTTTAACAATCTACTTCCACAACCGGGCTCAAATTGTGCGGATAAATGATTTCTTGAGTTTCAAACTTTTTTTTGCAATCAGGAGTGCCACAGGGGCCTATTTTGTCGCTATTGTTGTTTAACGTGTACGTCAATGATTTTGGTTCTGTCACAACAAGGAGTCGCCTGTATCAGTATACAGACGACACTGTTCTTCTGTCTACTCACTCTATAGTTCAGCGATTCACTCCCTTCAAACAGATGCAATTGCGGTTATGGATTGGTATTCCTATAACGGTATCTGTATTAACACACAAAAAACAAAATGTGTGTGTTTCCGTAATCCTCACAAAAAATTGACTGTACGCCGATTCTACTCCATAACTCAAGGTGTAAAGATTGCCATTGTATTCCTCTTCCCTTCTCGACAAGCGTGAAGTACCTAGGTGTATATTTTGATAGTGACATGACGTGGAACACCCAGATGAACAACGTTTGTAACAAGCTTCGGGGAGTATGTTGAGTTTTATATAATGTTCGTTCCTTCATGCCAATCCCAACGCGCAAACTTATTGCGCACTCGCTCGCTTACAGCATTCTCAGATGTGGGATATCTTTGTTGTACCATTGCTCTTTCACCTGGCGTTCCAAAGTAAACTGTATATTAAACAAACATTGTCCTCAGCGTTTCCTACAATGCAGATATCCTCGTTAACGTTGATTGCTTCACTTATTTCAGTCTGCCTACATTTGATGCCCTGTTTTGTTTTCAAACGATTGTTTTAAAAAACTTCTGGTGCAGCTCTTTTTTGTCCCCTCATGTGCCGGTGCGAGCGTTCAGACATATCCTCGATTTGTTATACCGCATTGCTACACACGTTTTGGATCCTATGTTAGACCCCGCTATGTCTCAAAAACCTCGCCATTCTCCAATCCACTCTTTCCACCCATGAGCTCTAAGAGAACCTGGTTACTAACAGTGATCTGGATGTCCAGACAAGTATTCCTCCACACCGAAGGTTGCCCGCTCACCACATGGCTTTCTGAAATTGGGAACCACTCCCACTTCACCGGCTCAATAAAACGTTTTCCACTCACTGACTCACTCGCTCGGGCGCACCATCTCGGTGCAATTTGTTTAGCGAGAGTTTCAGTAAAACACGAGGGCCAGTCGTTCCACATTACCACGACGCGCCTGCGGTTGGAGCGCATGTATTGACAGCCGGCAGGAGCTCCTGAGTGTGTACCACTTCACGATGAATTAGCCAATTGTGACAACTAACAAATAAATGAACACGTGGTCTACCCATTAGTGTCATTAATATAATGGCCCACCCCGGCACCACCGGGTACTACCGTTAGTATAATCATAAGCGTTCGCATCTTCCCGTTGTTTAGAGCAAAGAAAACTATAGGTACATTTGAGGAAACATATACGCAATGAACCGGCAGCGCCCGCGTTCCTTTTCTTAAGGACGCCCGTTGGGTTGGTTTTTACGATAGCAAACGCAAAATGTGGCAGTGCAAAATGGCGGAATCTCCTCGCACGTGCGGGGCCTGGCCGCTGAGAAAAGCACAAAGAGGAACAGAACTCCCGCATCAAGTACAACGACAACAACAATAGCGAAGTTTCAGGCAGAGGGTGCGCTGAGCACTGCGAAATCATACAACACTAACACAAATAGGCGGGATCTTTCTTTCTTTGTAGTTGTGTTGTGTGTGTGTGTATTTGAATTGCATGGGCCCTTCACATTCTTCCCCTCGGGGAAATGGTAGCAGCAAACACAAAATAAGCGGGTAACGGCGGCAAGTTTCAGCCCATTATGGCGGGGTGGTAATCACGGCGGCACCGCCCATGCTCTGCCCTTCCGACAGCTTTCACATTGAGTGGAACGTCTTTAATTTTTTTCAATAAAGAACCTTCTCTCTCTCTCTTTCTTTATTTCTATTCCTGTGGCAAACGTCCTACAGAGCGTCATGCCGTCCTTGGTGCAATCATTGCCCTAACTCGTAGCTTTTGCACTTCGCCCCACCTTTGGCGCCGCCAACCCACAGCGGCGGCGGGAAGCGGAAGCTGTCCATCGCGGCGGCGCTGATCGGCCTTCCGAGACTGGTGCTCCTGGACGAGCCCACGGCCGGCGTCGACGTGGTCGCCAAGGCGCGCATCTTCTCCTCGCTGTCCAGGATCGTCACCGACTCGGGAATAGCGGTCATCCTCACGTCGCACAGGTACGGGCGCTGTTGCTGTCTGTCGACCGTACAACGGCAGAAAAGGCACTAGCCGGTACGCTCGCACCCCCAAAGTTTTTACGAAGCAATGTTTACTGAGTCTGCTGAACTCGTTTTAAAGCGAAGCTTTGTAGGGCTAGGCGAAAGAAGAATCCCGCGTTCATTTGTAGGCGGAAAACTCCTCCGGCGCAGCCCGAATATCATGCGTGAAAGAAAAAACATGTTGGAGCGGCGTTAGAAGGGGAGCGAGTTAGGCTTGATTCATCTCTTTTTGCACCAGAGCATACGCGCATGAAGCTATTGGCTAAAGTCTTAAGAAAAAACGAAAAAAAAACGGCCGCGTATGTGGTCCTTTCGCTACAAATGTCGACAAAAGACGATAGTCGTTATGTCGTTATGTGTACCATGACAGGAAAAACCCGGCGTTGTGAGCAGCGAACAGGCCCGAATTTAATGTGTGCGACTCAAAGACAGCTTTGAAATCCAAGGGTGCCGGAAGGAGAAATGAAAAAAACAATCAAAACGGGCGCGAGCGGCTAAATGCTCCATAGCGCGCCAGGGTAAGCCGTCAGTGTCCCTGGTATTCGGCGCTGCCAAGCAGAAAACTTCAACCTGGCTGAACCCCTGTTGGTTCCGCGAACGCGCGTGACTCGTGCCGTCAACGACGAGCGGAGAGGGAAGCTGTGTTCGTCGGGGCTGTGGGCTGTCTCGGAATGCGAAGTATACCGCTAGTTTCTGCGTCGGCTAATCGCGGTCGACTTCGCAGGCACGCAAACCAGCGGAGGAGGTGTACAATTGCAGAGTAAGCCGTAGCGCTTCGAAGCCGCGTAAGCAACCAAACTGTGCCTGGTAACGTTTTAATGTGCGTTTGCAAAAACTCAGGCCACGCCACGAGCTCCATTCGCGGTGTAAATGAACGCCCCGTTGTGCGTACTCCTAGTACGCGGTCACCATGAATATTGCACGCCGTGAGAAACGAGATTTGAGTATCGTATCGTGATAAGGTAATGTTGAATTGGCGCCATTTTCGAGATCATTATACTCTCGCGTAGATAAGGAATATTTCTGAAAGATTTGCTGACGCGATACCCACGTTGGCCACGCCTGCGTTCACGCCACCCTCGCTTGGTCCGTGTTCTGAACGTTCACGTGTCTCGTTACCTCCGGCCCGTCGGGGAGGGGGCGTTGCGCCGCCCTCTCCTTGTCAGTGTTCTAAGCACTCGCGTGTCTAGTTTCCACGGTCTCCTTGTGTCAGCGGTGCCATCGTCAAGCATAGTTGCCGTACTCCAGTGTTTATTTCTCTTCTCTCCTAGTAGGGCGGCCGCGTATAGGCGGGATTCGCCTTCGGTAATCATTCACCCTCACGGAGTGGAACGGCTAATGACTTTTACTGTTTACTTTCTCCACTCCGCACCATTTCTTTTGAAAGCTGAGTTCCACGTTAACACATTTAATTTCCGTGCCATTTAATGCTCACAATGCCGGGTTTCTCGTCTTATCGGGCACACCAGCACTTCGCGTCGAAAGATAATGCTGTTGTTGTTTTTTTTTTTTTTTTTTTTGCTTTCGCCTGATACCGTAGCACTGCTTGTTCGAAAAAATATGGTCCTTCTACCCTGATTGTAATCCTAAGTTGCTCCAATATATGGAGCCTATTTGGCCACGGTAACGCTACTTTATTTTCTTAATTTTTAACGACGTTTTTCACCTGCAAATTCCGCTGTTAGAGGCATAGTTAAATGGCCGAGTAAATTCTAATTTTGATGTTATTCTGTAATATTCACTCGCTCTTACTCCAATTTTATATGTTGAGGTTGCCGGGAACATCTGGACTCCTGCAACGCCTTCACCATTAGCACACAAACAAAACAGATACCCAAAAATAAACAAATGAAGACTATCAAAGGTGGGATATTTTTGCGTGGTTTGTCAACACCACCCAAATTCGAGTAGGCAGGGAAGTAGCCAATGCTTTGAGACTTTTGCCAAGTGTGGCAAGGTCAGGCAAGTTTTTGGCAAACGCTTTCAGGAAAAATATTCCGCCTAAACGATATATGTTCCTTTGATTTCTAATATGAAGAAAACCAATAAGGTGTCATTTGGGGAAAAAATGATATCTGGCGACAAGATTCCTCCCACTGAATTCCTCGAGGGCTTGCTCAGGGCTCGTCTTCAGGCTTCTGGCCACAATGTTGCAGCTCCACCGGGTAGACGGACACAGAAAACAAGTACAACATGTTGTTGAGCTGTTGGTACGGCATTTTAAGAGTGGAAAAACCGCGCGTCAAAGACAAGACCCACAAAGTGGACAGGACGGACGAAGAAAACGCACAAAAAGAACACAGAAATCAATATAACACATCTCCAGCCAAGTTGGACTCTTGTTAAAAATATTAAGCTGGCCTCCCCTGATACGTAGCCTTCCGCTTTGACACACCTTGCAGCTTACGCTCGTAACCAGAGTCAATTTTCATAGAATCATAAGGTTGAGTTCGAAAACCTCTCTTGCTTGCATTTTTATGACGACAGCCGCAGGCAACACACCAGTATCGATGGACTGGAAACCATCATCGAATTTGTGCTTTCCAACCGCAGGCAGAAGTCACCTCCGTCTGTCGCACACGTCGCAGGACATTTACCGACATTTCCGTATCTTACTGTGCACGGTGACATGAAAAATCTAAGCTCATGCTTTACAGATAATGCACCCTGGTCATTCAGACACACAAGGTGAAGTGCGGTGTGATCGCTGTAATCCGACAGGGCGCAGTTATCTCGTCCTAATGCACCTAGTGTCCAGCCCGCCAATTTGCACAAGTTTCGAGAGATTGCGGTGCGAACTCGCTACTAGCGGAAGCACTAGCGAAAGTCTGCCTCACTGCTTCATTGCCCAGGGTGGTTTGTTGGTTGGAAAAATTGCGGACTCTAAATAGAATAAAAATATGCCAGTCCGTAGATTATGAGAAAGTGCTAAACTATATGTGAGTCCTATATCTAGGTGTGATTTGAAGAAATAACAGACGCCGCCCACAACAGAAGAAATTATATAATTGGGTCTCGCCCCCCTCTCCCTCGAACAGAAGCCTTGTTCACATCCTGAACACGGTTGTGAACAAGGGGTGCGAACACGGTTCCGGTTCTGGGGGGCCGAATCTTTTGTTCTTTTTTGGTCGCCGCCTTGGGCGTTTCTCCAGTGACCATTTCCGACCAGAGCCTTCACAATATCGGTGTAATATTCTAGCCCAGACCATGTAAACAGTTGCACTCGTGAATGGGGAACGTAATAAAAACTACTTGTGGACAGTTTCAGCCCGGCGCCGAAAAGGGGGCATGATTCGGAATAATGTTTTTCTTCCCGCACAAGTATTGGTGGTGTGAAACGCGTCGGCGATAGCGGCCTGTGTTCCTCCTCTTCTTCCCGTGGTGTATCGCAGCATGGACGACTGCGAGTCGGTGTGCGACCGCATCGGCATCATGGTGGACGGGCAGCTGCAGTGCCTGGGCAGCCTGCAGCACCTGAAGGGCCGCTTCGGCCGCGCCTACGCCCTGGTGCTCAGGCTGGCCCCCTCGGAGCACAAACAGCACGAAAAGGTGCAGAAGGCCATCCTCGCCGCCTTCACGGGGATCACGCTCAAGGACTACACGCAGGTGCGGATCCGAGTTTCCTTGCCTTCTGCAAAGAGATAACGGTTTGGTTGAGCGTTGTTGCGGGGTGCTAGCGGTAGCACCTTGTTCATGGTCCTGCACTATGTATGTAGTATGTATGTCTGTATGTAGTATGTATGTATGTATGTATGTATGTAGGTATGTATGTATGTATGTAGTAGAGAGAACTGTATGTATGTATGTATGTATGTAGTATGTATGTTATGTATGTACGTATGTATGTATGTATTATGCGGTATGTTATGTATGTATGTATGTAGTATGTATGTAGTATGTATGGTGTACGCTGTATGTATGTATGTATGTATGTATGCTAGTATGATGTATGTATGTATGAGTATGTATGTATGTGTTGTATGCATGTATGTATGTATGTATGCTAGTATGTATGTAGTGTATGTATGTATGTATGTATGTCTGTATAAGCATGAAATGCATGCATGCACATATGGATGAGTATGAAGAGATGATGCATGAGAATGTATGAATGAATGATTGAATGATGCGGATGAGTGTACCGGATGTATGTAGGTAGTATGTATGTATGTATGTAATGTATGTATGTATGTATGTATGTATGTATGTATGTATGTATGTATATGTATGTATGTATGTATGTATGTAGTATGTATATATGTATTGAGAGAGTCGACGGGAACGCTTGAGGTCCGCTTTATTTGCGAGCGCCGAGCACGGACACAAAAGGACAGCAACCGTTCCGAGCAGCGGAGATGATGAATGACGAGAAAGGACGAGAAAGGAAGATGAAATGAGATGATCATGAACGCGCACAATGTCTAAACGACAACGAAGCATAAAAGGGATATTGGCCGCTCCCGTTGCAAACCCTCTTCTTTGCCAATTTCACGCTCACACTATTACTCCCCCTCGGCCGAAGCGGCCATCCTGGCCGTCACTGTGAGATAGAGGAATCCCGGCGAATGAACGGCTTCATCCGGGAAACATGTACAATCTCAGTTCCCCGGCACCGACGGTCAGTGACACCGGAAATAGGCGTGACGCGGTAATTCACTGGTGAGGTTTGCTCCAGGATCCTGTAAGGACCGATGAATCGGGGCAAGAGCTTCTCGCACAATCCAGGAACACGGAGGGGAGTGGCAAGCAGAACTTCTTCACCAGGTTGAAAAGTGACCGAACGGTGCTTCTCGTCGTGGCGAGACTGGCGGCTTTCTTGACAGGCCACCGTGTTCAAACGGGCAAGACTGCGGCAGTGAGCCAGTCTAGAAACAAACTGGTCGGGAAGGTTCGCTGTTGGCGCGATAGGTGCGGAGAGAAAAGACGCGTCAAGTACCAGGAAGAAGGGAACGGCCATAGACGAGGAAAAAATGGCGAGAATCCAGTGGTTTGTTACACAGCGGTATTGTAGGCGTAGGTAACAAATGGTAAAATGGTGTCCCAATTGGTGTGGTCAGGGCCAATGTAGAAGGAAAGCATGTCCGAAAGAGTCCGATGGAAGCGCTCCGTCAGGCCGTTTGTTCGCGGGTGGTAGCTCGATGTAGTTTTATGAGCGGTGTCAGCGGCTCGAAGCACTTCAGAAAGTAGCGAAGAAAGGAACGTTCGTCCACGGTCACTGAGGAGAACTCGAGGGGGACCGTGACGCAGGAAAATGGCCCGCAAAAAGAAGTCAGCAATTTCTGAAGCGCAGCCCGAGGAAATAGCAGCAGTTTCGGCATAGCGGGTAAGTGGTCCACTGCTGTGACAACCCACCGATGGCCGGCTGCAGTTACAGGAAGAGGTCCGTACAGGTCAATCCCGACAATATCGAAGGGAGCTGAAGGGCAGGAAGGGGTGGAAGGGAGTCGGTGGGGCAGAAGTGGGTCGCGCGGCGGTGGCGTTCGGTAGGATGCGACACTACGCAAACGCAACTTGGCGAAAGTGGTGAGAGGCCGGGCAAAAAACAACGGATTTTGATGCGGTCGTATGTCTTCTGGAAGGCAAGGTGACCAGCCGTAGCGTCGTCATGAAAACTTCGCAAAATGTTTGACCGAAGACAACGCGGAACGACGGGGACCCACTTGTCGCCGGTAGGGTGGTAATTGTAGTAGTAAAGGCCACCACCATTCAAGAGTCTAAATTTTTTCAGTTGGCGGCGTGAGCGACTGTTTGGTGGTCGAGCGGAACCGTCCAAAAGATCAATCAGGTGGCGACAGTACGTATCCGAACGCTGAAGAGAGACGAGATCAGATGGGAGTCCCGGGCTGACATGTTCCGCGACGGCAATAGGGATAGCTGCCACTTGCTGAGCAGACGCTAAGCAACTGTCCTCCGTGGACGACAGTGGACAACGTGAAAGAGCGTCGGCATCAGCGTGTTTCTTGCCGGTCTTGTATGTCCCGGTAAAGTTGTACTCCTGTAGGCGAAGTATCCAGCGGCCAAGGCGTCCGGTTAAGTTTTTGATGGACGACAACCAGCAGAGTGCGTGGTGGTCGGTTACAACCGTGAAATGACGTCCGTACAAGTAGGGCCGGAACTTTTGAATAGACCAAACGACAGCGAGGCACTCCTGCTCGGTAATGGTATAGTTTTTTTCGGCTTGCGTCAACGTGCGGCTGGCATACGCAACTACTTTTTCCATAGAAGAAGCAGTGCATTGCAAGAGCACAGCCCCGATACCATGGCCACTGGCGTCTCTATGGAGTATTGTAGGGGCGTTTTCATCAAAATGTCTGAGCACAGGAGAAGACGTGAGGGCCTGCTTGAGTGTCGTAAACGCTGTCTCACAATCTTC